>VYZW01058358.1:24888-37701 GCA_013401315.1 Balaeniceps rex | reverse complement strand
TACTGGGCAGAAATAAACTGGGATGAATTTTTAGTTTTGCTAAAGCACATTCTTGCATACTAACCCAGAAAGTGTAACACCATGGACCAATATAATGAATTCAGAAGCAGTGAAAAAGACCTGTGGGTTTTGTTTAATAGGTGTAGTTCCTCATTTTGTTTGTGGTACAAGGACCAAATCTGTATAGTGGCATTAATGTTTCATTATTTTTTTTGACAGCTGGATGGTGCTGTTGCACAACAGACTGTATGAAAACAGACTCACTCCACCCACTACTGGCTCTTTGGAGCTTTTTTAGCCTCTTCCCACAGAGGTAGCAGAATCACGCAGGAGAAAGGGAAGATTGGTGCTGTCTCAATAAACAGAAGAGGAGGACAAGGGTCTAAATTGCTGCTGGAAAATAGAAGGTTTCCATGCAGCCTGAGAACCTTTGGAATATGGTCCTGAAAGAGTATTTTTTGCTGTGGTCATTTGATCACAGCTAAGCGCTGAGCAGCAGCTGCAGGCTCTCTGCCAGGTCTGGGTGAATGTCCAGACTCCTGTCTGTACATCTTACCTTTCCCATTACCCTACAGCACAAGGCCTTTGTATGTTTGGCTCTGGAAGCTTTCTGCTGCCACAATTGGGATGAGTCTGTGCTCTTGAAGGTGTTAGAAGAAAGTCATCTAGCTCTATAGAGCCCTGAAACTTCTTTGGGTTTAATAGCTGAAGCTTTGAAAGGCAGGGAGTTGCACGTGCTGCAGCTCTGCATCTTTTTCATGGTCTTCTCCGAATAAAACTCTTCCACTTGTGTGACCAAGGGCATGTGTATAGGGGAGGTTTCCCTAAAACTTCTGTAGGACAGATAGGATGAATTTAGAGTACACAATGTTGCTCTGCTCTAATTCCTTTGGAGGCAGCCCTTAACTCATGTAGAAATTATCTGCATCTTTAAAGTCAGTCTTCTAAAATAGCTATGAAAAATGTACAGTGAAAAAAGTTTGGAAAAGTAGTACACTATTGCAGGCTTTTATTCTCTTGCAAGAATTTGAGGCAACTGGAGGAAATAGTTACATAAGTATTAAAGTAGTAAAAAGTAAACATATTCCTTGGGAATTTTTTTATTTTTTGTTTCAGCCTTTTTGATAGAAGAAATGTAACGGGGAAATTACTCCATTTATACTGACTGGGTCGTTAAAATAAAACTAGTATGGTTTTTCATACATATGATATAATGTATGTAGTAACTAAGGCTCATCAGATTTTGAATAAGTAATTCCTCTCCATCCTTCAGGTTTCTATCTTGATGCCTCTTACCTCAAAATCATTTTCTGAGGATTTTCAGCTTTAAGGCCTTCAACAGAATTGATCCTCAAATCACAGAGGATTACTTCCCTTTTGACAATTAAGCTGCTAACTGAATGCAGCTAACCTGAAGTTCTTTTGCAGCTTGCCTGTCTCTCCCTTCAGTGTCCCTTTCAATAAGCTCAACCTCTTGTCTTCCTCACACTGATGCTATATTGTGCCCTGGGGACACTGTTCTCCTATTACATTATTTTTTTTTTTATTTTTTCCTAAGGTACAATACTATTTTATCTCTGGATTTCTATATTATATTCTTGCCTTTATCAATTACAGTGCTTCCCACCCTGTCTTGTAACTTTGTGATCACCATCTATGCCTGAGGTTCAAAGTTTGCCTTCGAGATCTCATTCTTCAGCTTTATCCTTCCTAATTGCCTTCTGCTTCATCCTTTCTTTCACAAGGTAATTTCCATTAGCTCTGGCTGGAATATCTTTCCCTGCTCATATATGCATTATACATCTGATTTATTTTTTCCCCTAAGTGTCTTTTTTCATAGAATCATTTGGTTGGAAAAGACCTTTAAGATTGAGTCCAACTGTACCTGTCCGCTACTAAACCATGTCCCTAAGCACATTGTCTACCCGTCTTTTAAATACCTCCAGGGATGGTGACTCGACCACTTCCCTGGGCAGCCTGTTGCAATACTTGACAACCCTTTCTGTGAAGAAGTTTTTCCTAATATCTAATCTAAACCTCCCAAACACTTAAAACACGATCTTACCCTTCAACCCAAAAATGCACTTTTGTAGCTAATTCCCTGTGATTAAAAAAAAAAAGGCTATTCTAGCAGCAAACTCTTAAGGCTACATGTGTATCTATATAAAATGATAATTAGGTAGCTAGTGAAAGCATCTCCCTTATCTTTTTTAAAGTTCTGGTAGGCCTTTCTCAAAAAAAGCTTTCCAGTCTCACTTGTTGTATGGTGGTGCATCATGCTTAATTCAGGCTGTTGGCTCCTTGGGCAGCAGCCTGCCATTTTATATTAGTCTGTAGGATGCTGTACACAGCTGTAGCACTGGAGAAACAGTAAAAAAAATACTGAAGTTGGTTAGGCCGAGAGCTATGACAGATTTTCATGTCGTTCTGATACTGAAGTAATGTGGCAGATGGCCTAATTATTATTAGCAGTTCCTTCCCTAGAAAATCTCTTCTGAGAAGATACATGAGGGCCATTTAATATGAAACACCTTCTCCTGATGCTGTCTGTGGGAGTAATTCCTTAATTTATTACAGAATATTTAACAAAATCAGAAAAGTTGGGTGGCATGGCTCTTCCATCAATAGGACAGAGGTTTCTTTTGGTGGTGGTTTTTTAAAGCTAGTAAAATCTTCGTTGTTAATGAAGCTAGGCATACATCTATTTTTTTTTTTTAAGAACATTCTTTTATAGTTAATTTTGAGAATTGTTTTCTGTATCTAGGCTTTTTGCCCTTATGCTAAGTATATTTGCATTAACTTCTAGGTCCTTTACACCCCAAAGGATTATTCCTATTCACAGCTTCCTTGTTCCAGGGGCTGCATGGGTTTTGTTTTTGGTTTGGTTTTTTTGTTTGGTTTTTTTGCAACATTCAATTTGAGCAGATTCTGTCTGGAGTCCCAACTCTAATCTAGTTAAATCTCTCTGGAGCTATTCCACAGCCTTCTATTACTGTTGTCCGTTTGTGGGTTTTGTTTTGTTTTAAACTCAAACATCAATTGTTGGCAAATTAGGTTTTGCATTGCACTATTCTTCCAATTATTACTCTCTTAAAAGTCCCACTCTCATTGGGCTACCTCTTTACCTATTTTACTTCGATAAACAGCTATGCACTGCAAACACTCCCTGATATTTAAGTCACTTTGGCAGAACACAGACTTGAAACGAAAATGAAAATTGCTCAATCCCTGCTATTTTCTTTAACATTGCTTTCATTTTCAAACAGTTTCAAAAACATCTTGCCTCTTTCTATTTCATATTTATTGTGGGTCACATCAGTGGATACAAGCTATAGCCACCTTTTGAAGCTGCTATGTAACAAACATTTTCTGTTAATGCCAGCCTTTATTTTACCTGGAAAACTTGTACCCTTTTATAGTAAACATTACCACAAATATTGCCTCTTGTTTTATGCTTCTCTGTACTACATATTTCATTCTCTTCTAGCAAAGAGGTCGTCTTGTATCTAACATCCTCAGTGGAACAGAAATGCGTGCATCTTTGACTACTTGTTCTTTATCTCTCACTGCTCAGTATTTTAAATTTACACCTTCTCCAATATATTTTGTATCTCTTTTTTTTCTTAAAGGTTTTTAAATTCAACCTTTGCTTTTGGAAAGGTGCTGTTAAATTCTTGTACTTCAGCACCTTAACTATGCCATGTTTATGTTTTGGTTTTTTTTTTTTAACACTTCATGTGATGGTTTCCTGGCACAAAACCTGTCCTTTGTGCCAGGGAATATCAGTGTCATCCACTGCCCTGTAAAATCAGAATAATCACCCTCAGTCACTGCAAAACACCACTTCATGTGCGCTATGGATCAGTAGATTTAAAATAGAAAGTAACAAATCAACAATTCTTAAAAAAGCAACCCACTTTTTAAATTTACTGTGGGATGAAAAGGGATGAAAATAAAAGATTCCTTAACTGCTTTTCAGTGAAAACAGTTGAATATGAATGCTGGATGGTGTTAAAAATAGCTGAAAACTACACAGTTTGGGAACTGTATGGGTGAGGGGTCAGATTTTTGTTGTATATACATAAAACAAAATTTAATTAGCGTCTGTCAAAAATCAGAATTTTGTGTATAGTTAATACTGTGCTGTGTTATATCAGTGGGTTAAAAACTGCACTTCAGAATTGTTCCAAAATGGAAAACAATTGCAAGATGAATAAGAAGATGTATAATGACAAACAAGAAAGATTATGCTCAAGATAGAACAGAGGTACTTGCTGAATATTCTAAAAGAAATTCACAGCTGTAAGACAAAGTTAGACTAATAGAAATAGGGGGCATCAGCTCAAGCTTGCAAACACTGATAAGCGTGTGAAGAATCTAACCACTTTTCATTGATGATAAAAGATTGCAATTGTTTTGTCAAAAAAGATTTTGCAATGTTTTCACAGAAATAGCCTGCTGATAATATTTTTTTTAATTGTGCCACATGTGAATATCAAAATTTTTCTTGCCTTGAGACATGTGGACCCCTGAGCAGTCCTTAGCTCTAGGGTTGCATGCAGCTGTTGAAGTGATCAGTGAACGTGGCTGCATGTGAAAAGTAGGGTGACAGGAGTTTTGTAGTATTTTCTCCTGATTTTTGTTAAATAGTGGAATTGAATGAAGTTGCTGCACTGGAATATGTTAGTGATGCAGTGCTTGCTTCAATGCATAAGTAACAAAAGGACAGAATGAAGATAAAGGAACAGATCCTAAAGTAGGGTATGCGCTATGAATTTGCCATATCCTGCAATATCAGTCTTCAGTACTTTGGCTCTAGGTTTCCTCGTGGTGAATGGATTCGAATAAATGTTACCGATGGTCTGAGAAATGCTGTGTTTTAGTATTCTGCTACTTGACAGGTAAACAAAAGCAGTTCCTTAAATAAGTTAAAGATGACAGTTTAAGATCCTGGGCTGGTCCTATGCAGGATGGAAGAACCACTTTGACTCTCAAATGTAAAATATCGATCCCCAAGGGCCTGTTCACCTGTTGGCTGTCTCTGTGTTCAGACATCTAGAGCCTGTGGGTGCCAAACATTTTGATATCAGAAGTCCTTGGTGCTTCATGTTCTGCTTTGTGCTTTGGTGCTGGTAGTGCTGATGGACTGGGTGTCTCTCCCCACCTCAGCACTGCTGGGATTTATGGAATAAACATTTCATTCCATCAGCTCTGGGGAGTGACTGTGAAGTCTGCTAGTGTGTGGGTGCGCAGAAGGAAACTTCTTTTTCTGCAGGGTGTTACTTGATAGTCATTTTCAGTGATTCCCTTCAGCAACTGCCATTCCAAGTCCTTTGTTCCTGCCTTCAAGCTGGTGCCTCTTTGTGATCCCCGCTGTCAATGCTGGTGCAGGGCTCTAGCCTGGAGAATGTATCCAGCTGCAAAATAGAAAGGGGAAAATGGAGAGAAAGGGAGGACCAGTGCTTTTCAGCCCAGCTGGACCACCAGGCACCTCACTCTGCAGCTGCAGCCACGCTTGTGCCCCTGGGTTGGAAGGGACAATGTAGGGTGTCTGAGTGAGCAGCAAAAGAGGGAGCAAATGCTGAAGCCACAGCTGCTATCACAGGTCAAGCAAGGCTTTCTGTGCTTGAAAAAGGGGCTTAGGTATTCAAAGCTGTGAGTACACAAGGGCTGTGATTCTCAAGGTGGCAGGCGGCTAAGAGCAGATAAAACCTAGAAGGAGCCACGATTTCCTAGCATCTCTAGCTGGGAAGTTTAAACAGTCTTCTTGACAGTGTGCCAGCCTTTTTAGTCCTAGATGTGATCACATTACAACTAAATGCTGCAAGCACACATGTATGAGGAGTAGAAAAGCACTTGAAAGGCTCACTGGTAGGTTTTACCTACCTGTGCATTAAAAACAATTTTCTGCCCTTTAAATTTTAATGTTCAAAACCCTGAGAATCAACTATGTTAATAAATGCTTTAACACCTCAGCTCTTTTAGGGTTGCTGTGGGACAAGAAGAGTTCACAAAATGCTTTGGTTTTCTGTGGTGTAGAAAAATTGCCAGCTAGGAGTTGGCAGAGAGCATCAGTATCTCTCTTGGTCTCCGCCAGTTGGCAGCTGCAGGAGATGGGCCTGCTGGAAAAGCTGCTGTAAAGCTGTATATTTGCAAACAGCCAGCCGCTCCTCGTGTCAGGGGAATCTCATTTTCAGTTTGACCCCAATGGGTACAGATCTGCCCGATTTTGTACTGGTCTGGAGATGCAGGCTCGTCATTTTTGAATGTGGTAGTGAGGTCATTTGTTGCTGATTATTGCTACCAACTGGCCTCTGTAAAGCAGTGAGAAGCTGACACTGTTTCTAAAATCAGAGCAATTTGCTAATTTAAAATGTTAATGGCTTCATTTGTTTTTGTTGCATCCTCTTTCAGGTCTAGAATTGCTATTCACTTGTAGAGAATGATTTTATGTGCAAGTTTTTTCTCATGATTTATTTCCAGTTCAGCTTTCACATTGCTAGATTCTGCACCAACCCAAGCAAAGTAACACTTTCTGTTCAGTAAGGGACTAATACTGTTGATGAGATGTTTCTGACACAGGAGGTTTGCAGATGTTCTTGCACAAGCCTTTAAAAGGACATTCAACATGTGGCATTGCAAGAATATATGCAGCAAATTTTAGGTAAGCAAATTGACTTAATAAACCGCTTTTCATCGAAAAAGATGGAGCCAAATCAGGTACTTGAATCAGCCAAATCAGGCCAAGAAACTTATTTTTATTCGTGCAGTGTAATTTGGTGCTTACTAAGCTATCTGGTTCACGCAGTGTTTTGGAGGGGAAGGAGCGGAGCTGGTGGCGTTGGGAAGTTTCCTGCCGAAAGAGGGCGGCTCCGCCGGGAACACCGCAGCGGCACTGACCGCAGAGCTGGTCCTCCTCCGGGTTGTTAAAGAAAGGATCGAGACTGTGCTACACAACCCATCCCTGAAACTCGAAAAAAATCGTAATTTGAAACGAAAGCCAAAGAAAGGTGAGCTATTTCGGATGCCCGGTTCACTGCTTTCCATTTCATCAGCAATAAAAACCCGAGGGGGGCTGGAGTAGGAAATTGTCACAACAACAGAAAGCGTCCTAGGAGAACTCTGCTTCCAGTCTCACGGTAATTTCTGGGGTTTCTAACAAGGGGAGCCATTCACTGTGTTAAATTCACATGCATAAACCCTTTTGTGGGTAGTGAATGCCTTGGCATACACAGAGTTCTTCTTTCAAAAGCCCATATTCAATACAGATTTCAGTGTTTCTGGACAGCAAGTAATCTCTCTCTATCCCCAAAGACCAAGAACCACAAAGGTTGGGTGCTTTTTGTAATTAAGTGTGACTTCTCCAAAGAGAGATGATTGCACCATGAGAAAGGAATTTTTTTTTTGCCAGAAATTGTCTCCCTGCATCACTTTCTCTACTGAAAGATGTGTGTGGGATTCGGGATATGCTGTATCTTCACAGTGGGTCTTGGAAGAGACGTTACGGATCATGTGCTTTGGATTTTGTCAGACACAGAGCATGTCAGGCTGCTCACAGATAATGTTGACTCCCACAGTATTTATCCAAATGACCTTAAAATGACTTAGTCAAAAAAAAAAAAAATAGCCTTTCCCTCCCCACCTCAACCCCCTGAAGAGTTGCATAAAGATCGGATTTCTTTAAGAGATACAGGAAGAAGGCTTTGTTTATATTCCCCTTATTTACATTACAGCAATTGTGCAATATGTCCTGCTGTTTCTGGGTAGGTAGCACTCTCCAAGTGTGAAACACTGCTTACTAGACTGCCAGAATGACAATTTCACACCGTATTATGAAGGCAGGTCCTTAGCATGGCTTTTCTTAGAGTAAGGCATCCACAAGCCCTTTGTTTCACTGCCCATGATCGTACTTTAATCTACCACTTCTACTTTTGTTACCCAGCATATGTTGACTACTCTGTTTTGTAGTTAGGGTTTAATAAGTCTTTCTTGATGTTATGTGAAATAATGAGGCAAACCAATATTAGATGTCACTACTTCAGCTACTGGAATAAAAGTTTTGTTAGCAAAGTGAGATAGAAATTAATTTTATTTTGAAATATTAGCATTTGGTTGTGAGGGTATCTGCTTGCCAAGTTAATTTTATATTCTTAATATACATATTCCTTACTGTGCCATCATTTCCTAGTTTCTGAAGCTGAAACTATTGTTTTTCTTCCTAGTCACATGTTTTTTGTTAAAAAGGAGTTTTGATTTGGTTCTCCTAAAATTAGAAGCATATTTTGATTCAATTTGATTATTTTTAAAGTTTAGAAGAAGTTTAGAAAAAATTTCTAAAAGCAATTTCTTAAAAAATCTGGACACTTCAAAATAAATAAAACACCACCAGCTAGTTGTCCTTCAGTAACCTCACTGTATTTTAATTTCTCTTCTATTTCTTTTAACAGTGTTATCCACTAATATAACCTAATAAAGACATTTCAGTCATTGTGTCCATAAACTAGTCTTGATTAATTGAGATACATCCACATTCACACAATCTGTCCTAAAGATCTGAGCCAGCAACTTACATGCATGTGACTGCCCATTAATTTCACTGTTGAGTCTGAAGGAAGCTGTTAGCAGACTGTAAGGACTGAGCTGCAGTATTGAACCCTTCTGGGTGACTAGTAGGAGTAAGTTTACTTCTGTGAGATGGATGAAAAACACTTAAACTATCAAATACTAGTTACATGTAAGAAAATGCATTGCTTGTGTCAGGGAGTTTAGACATCATTCTTCTTCCAAATGAACCTCAGAATGTCACAAGTTGCCGTAAACAAGGATAGCCTTTTGAAATGTTCCCTCTCTGCTACGCAGGATCAAAGCTGTTTGAGAAAGATGCAAGTGTGACATCCTGCTTATTATTCTACTCCTAACAACTTACCTGGTGGTGCAGCAAACAGCTTCACTGAAGATTAGCTTCACCTATAGACACTGAAAGAAAATGTCCACAACCGCTGGCCACCCAGCAGAGTTAAAGTGTGTTTTGATTCGGTAAAGACAGCGGTAGGAAACCAAAGTATTTTTTTCTATTCTCAGGAAGCCAGATCATATAACTGGTACTTGTCTTCCTCAGGTACTACAAAACCCTAATTCTTGAGAGAAAAAAAAAAAAAAAAAAGACACCTGGCAGTAGCTCTGTGCTCCTTATGTCTGCCCTGAATTTTGTCCTGCTATCAAGGACAGCTAAGATTTTATTAACCAAGAGCAGAAAAACAACTTCCAAATTCCTTGCACAGACCACATTCTACCAGCTGTGCTGAAAAAAATGGTGCAAGGAATGGCAGCTAATGGCACCTCTGAAGAGGCCATCTCTAACCCTATTACGAAGACAGGTAGTTTCCCAGGTAAACCTATACCAATGTTTTCATTGTTCAAACTTCTAGGCCTCATTCCCCTAAAAAATAAACAAACAAAAAAATCCCACAACAAAACCAGAGAGGATACCAGTACACATCTAAGTAGGCATTTACATGTCAGTGCTCACTGCATGTGTATGATCACGTGCATGTTTTCTCCCTGGTGAAGCAATCACATTTTAACTCTCAAAGCTACAAGCATATTTTTTTCCCCCTTTGAGACCTGTTTAAACTATTTGGATGTTATTAAGCTAAGTATCATTTGTGAGGGTAATTCAAGCAAGGGGAAACAGAATGGAAAAAAGAATATTTGAGAGTATTTGCAGAATTTTGGTATTTAATAACAGAACTATGTTTTTATCTAAAAAAAAATCCTCTAGAAGAGGGGTTTTATTGCCAATGTAAAATCTGGCTTTTAAAAAACAATGCAGACCTAGGCCATAGATACTTCACTCTTTTGAATAACTTTCAGAAGTTTATGTGCACCTGTAGTATCAAAATTCCCAAGTCAGTAAATGACAAAGTCTGGAGCCTCAATCACCGATTGATATGTTCCATTGGAGCAGATGGATGGGGAACACTGCAGTCTGTGCTGGATTCATTGTAGACCTGTGGCATCCCCACAGGGCTCTTGTATTCATAGACCCAGGCCCAAACTTTATGAGTATCAGATGAGGTTTTCAGAATGGAAAGCTGGGATTTTAGGCAGTGTTTCTTCCCTGGACTGTTGGCCCTGTGGGTATGTCTGGGCTATACTCATAGTATGGAAATGCCCAACCACTTGATACATCTCAAATCCTGACCTTTAACTGTTCATATCACACGCCTGATGTTTTTCCACTGTCATTTAAGTTCCTCAAGAACCTGCACCACATGCTAAATTCCCAACTCCTCCTCCTCCTGTCTGGGGTCGTGGGGGCAAAAAGGGAGAGAAGATAAGGGAATATTTTGCCTCCACTCATGCTCACTCCCTTACAGAAACTGAGCTGATTTGGGAACCTGGAGCCTAGTTCTAGCCCAGTTTTCTTGTCCTGAGGTAAAGCCAAAGTTTGCCTTCCCTTTGAGAAGACAAGTGTGTCCACTCCATTCACCCCCACTCTTGATGGTAGAAACTCTGTTTTCAACCCAGGCTGCATGGTCACAGTGGAAGTGCTGTGGATGCTCCTTCTCTGTGGAAACTACAGATCAAAGTGGTTTTTGAGACATATTTTGACTGTAGCCAAATGTTCTAAAGCATTACACAGTCTGTGAATTTGTTTTTCCTGCAGTCTGGGTTAATGAACAATCCACTGTGTACCTTTATCTTGCAAAGTTTCGTATTTAATTGTTGGTTGCAGCAGATGGAAAGCAACTAATTATTACTGATTTTCTTTTTTTTTTTAAAGTGGTATCTGAGATCAGTAAACAAAACGTCGTGAGTTAAATTGTAGGGCTGAGCTATCTAACAGCTCACCATTGTCATAGAATCATAGAATTGTTTAGGTTGGAAAAGACCTTTAAGATCATCAAGTCCAACCGTTAACCTAACACTGCCAAGCCCACCACTAAACCATATCCCTAAGTGCCACATCTACACGTCTTTTAAATACCTCCAGGGATGGGGACTCAACCACTTCCCTGGGCAGCCTGTTCCAGTGCTTGACAACCCTTTCCATGAAGAAATTTTTCCTAATATCCAATCTAAAGCTCCCCTGGTGCAACCTGAGGCGTTTGTCAAATGGGGAGACCCTGCCCCCTTTACCCCATCCCCTTGCCTAGGGACAGTCTCATCTTCAACCTTCCACCAGTTGTCACACTTTCTGGATCCTTCACTGAGCTGATCAAATTCGCTAACCCAGCAGGTTAAAGGGAACAGCTTCTGTGGAGTTAATGACTGGTCTTACATAATTTCACACTTAAGCAAAGTGATTGTGCAAGCGCTGGAACATGTGAGCTACAGGCACCACGCAGCATCTGCTCACAGATAACCATTTGTGATTGCTGCCTTTCTGTTCAGTTATGAACATTCAGGCCAAGAGACCTCCCGTGTAAGCCTGGGTTACCACCAACCAAAGTGATGAGTCAAGACTCCACAACAGCTCACATCCTCTGTGGCTCACCAGAGAGACCTCTAACACCAGAAGACTCTAACTGCATGACAGTGGGTTCAATTCCAATTTTCCCATCTAATTGTTTGACTTCTTAACAACAAAAGTCTGCAAAAAAAAGCGTGACAAACCAATCTTATGAGTATTGCTTCCTGTTTTCTGAAGCTGAATCCGGAACAACAGTTTGTGTAATGATGATGAACTGTTAAATAAAATTAAGTCTTTTTCCCTATGGACTTTGTAATAAAAACTGTAAACAGTATTTTGCAAATAAAACTGCAGGCCTATGGGCTGTCACTCCCAGATGGCATGAATTAGTGGAGGAAGGTTTGTTGTGCTTCCTTTCCCCATCTGTCCACCCCTCCCTGGGTTTTGGATGTGCTAGCCTTGGACAGGGATGACTCAGCTGCTGGTGAATCACCTGCTGAAGTGCTAAAAGTGATAGTTTGACTCCATTTCCTCAAGCAACAGTGAGCTGTCAAGGCAGACTAGCAAGAAAATTGTCTTCTGCAGCTGGGAGAATTTTCCTCCTTGCACATCTAGATTCGCTGCAATGAGAGGTGGTTGCACAGATTTTACTGTGACTTCAAGAATCCCCATTGAGATCTTGCTTAATAAAAGCTTCCTGGTGCAACTGCTCATTCATGATAGGGCTTTTCATAGATGTTGCTGTAAAGCTTTCTTTAGCAGAAATCCAATCAGTGAATAGCTCACGTACAATGTAACTGGAGAAATACTGGTCAGGGATGTTTCGCTGTTTTCCAGTTGGCGACGTGGAAATCAATGGAATATTTCCAACCAGAGAGATTGTCCCCGAAAAGAGATGAGATCTAGAAAAGCCTTCTGAAATCTTGCTATTTCAAATTACTGTTTTCTGGATTGGTGATGGTGGAGAAAGGAGAAAAACTAAAAACCACATTGAAAACTTTGCCAGGCTCTACATCCCCATGGGCCTGCACATGTCCAACCAGTTGCTAGGGAGAAAAACATGGAGAACCTATTGTCACTATGTGGCAAGTCTAAACGTCCTTTACTAACAGAGGCTGTTTGAGAGATACAAACGAATGCTAGTTTACCACAACAATTTTTAACTAATGCGATCAATGGGCCTTTTTGATTATTTTTTTCAGTGTTGGTACCTTCTTCCCCTTAACAGTCAAAGAAAGGTAGTGTATAAGCTGGCTGCCTGTTCTCAGTGACAGCAGCACCAACCACCCCTGCTGATAAGCAAGCAGAGATTGTGAGATCATCTACAAGTCTCTGGTGTGAACCTTGGAAAGAACCAGCATGCATTTTGTTCTCCAGCTGCTGTGGTACAGATCTGT
>VYZW01058358.1:0-15293 GCA_013401315.1 Balaeniceps rex | reverse complement strand
AATAAGTAATGCAAAGCATATTTTCTAAAATTAATATAGAGAAGACCCTCCATGCTAGCCCTCCACCAAGAATTCCCACTTCTGGGCAATAATCATTGAGGACTGCATGCTCAAAAGATTCCTCAGCTGTCACGTCTCACTCTGCATTAGTCTCTGAGGCAAGCTCCTTTTACAGTGATGCACTTAATACGGGTGATGCAGATTCCTCCCCAGTAGGACTGCATCATCACCTAGGTTGCATAGCCTAGATCATGGCATGAAGTTTATGGTGCCAACAGACAAAACTTTTTTGGCAAGAACCTCTTTTTTTGCTGTTGGCTGCATTAGCTGACAGTGCTGTTGCTGCTGCTCATGTTCTGGCTCTGTTGACTCTTCTTTCTGTGCCACAGCCAGGGATGCTGCCTCTCGAGCTCAAGACATGGAGAGGAGGACATGTCAGAATATGCCAGACCTTGTCTTAGGGCTCTGCCTCTCCTGGGTCTTTTCTGTAGTTCTTCCCTCCTGGGCAGGGAGTCTGGAAGACTATACCAATACAAGTCCTGTGGAACCATGTTTCCTTAGATAAATGTAGTTATTCACCACCTTGGATAAGGGTGACATCTCTCAACACAGCTATACCAATAATCAAGGTTTTGATCAAGCAGTAACTACCCAGCAGACCCAACACCCCAGGGCACCTTGGCATAGAGCCTATGACTTTGTCATACCCTTTTCTTGTATATCTGTGTCCAGATTATGAGGACACTCATTCCTAGTGTGAATATTGCTCAGGGCAAGGGAAGAAGGTGTGAAGGTTTTTTTTCACCCCTCTTCCCTAGACAAAACTATGTTTTCCTCAGGTATATGCTATCTGCACAACTTCAGGCTGTAAACTTGGTGGCTTTTGCAAGCAAAGATTTGTTAAGCTGGAGACGCCTAGGACTACAGAGAAAGCATGTTATACACAGAGTAGCCACAAGCCACTGCCTGCAATGCTCCCCCACCTATTGATCATCAATGACCCTGCTAAGTCTCACTGGAGACACAGTAGTTCTGCATTCGCCTGGAATATCTGATAGCTGTGGATCCAAACCTGTCTCTCCTGACTGTCACAGCAAAGAAAAACTCAGCCAGAGAAGCTAAGTTAATTTGTTAAGAGATGTCTTTTACAAAGCCTATGGTTTTGGACAGCTGCTTAGCAAACCATGCAGTCCACATAGGTGTCTTCAAAAGATCAACTGCTCCTAGGAGTTACCAGAAAAGAGGTATCTGCTTAGTTCCTTCCTGAAATGAGATCAGACCACCATGAAGACCAGCTTCCAAGCAGCTGCATGTCGCTCTTGGGTATGATTTCTAAATTCATAAAATAAATAATAGAGCCTGTATCTCAGCTGCTATTTTTTTGTTGTTGTTTTCCTCCTCAGTCTTCTTAGGAGGATCAAGTTAGTGCCAAGAAAAATTATATTTTCTGTGCTTTGAAGTATTAGAGGGTAGTAAGATTTCTGCTACCACAGGAATATGAGCTCACATGGAAAAGAAACACAACGGGCAACAGAATACCATGTTCTGGACTGTCTTTGAATCACTGTATCAGTGATTGTCAAGCCAATGCAGCCATCCCAGTCAAATTTGGGACCCAGTCATTTTGTTAAAGACAATTTAAAGTTTCAAGCAATGGTCATGAAACCAAGAATTCCTTTGTGGGAGCTGCCTAATATACTTCAGAAAGCAGTCCCCTGCTGTTGCCAGACATGATACTGTCACAACTGAGATGCTCTTCCATTTAATGTTCTATCTTCTTGTGATCCTTCTGTGAGGAGTCTTCTTGCTGAGATCAGGAAGAAAGAGTCCTTCTTGGCACCAGGAAAGTAATCAATCAAGACCATTGTTATGCTGGAAGTAAGCCATCTTTTATCTCAAGAAGTTCATATGTCACTTGAAGATCCAAACACTCCCCCCATACCACCTCCTGAACACAGGGGAAGGATTTGTGCTGCTTGACCTCCAGGATACAACTCTACATATCTGTCATGCCACCTCAGGAAACATGGGAGATCAAAACCACCAACAGGATAGGCTATTATCCTTCAGTTGCATGAAGTAATTTGACAGTGACCACAATATTTAAACTGGTAGCAGCACACTTGCATGAAAGCAGTATTTGTGTACTCCTACCAGGACAGCTAGCTAGCAGAGATCTTCTAGTGAAGCTCTGTATGACAGATTATGCACACGCAACCTACTACAGAACTTGGTCTCTAAAAGATATGAACATACTGGACTGAGTCCAGTAAAGGGCTGCAAACACAGTTACAGTACTGGAGCACCTGTCATACAAGGAGAGGTCGAGAGAGCTGGGACTGCTCAGTCTAGAGAAGAAAAGGCTCAGGCTCAACACGCTTAAGTACCTGATGGGAAGGTGTAAAACACAGAGCCAGACTCTTAGCAGTATCCACTGAAAGGACAAGGAGGCAACATGCACAAATTGGAAAAAAGTACATTCAATTTAAACATAATTTTCATTTATTTGTTTTTAAACTGAGTGTGAACCAACACTGGAACAGGTTGCCCAGAGATATTGTACAGTCTCAGCCTTAGAGATATTCAAAACTTGACTGGACACAGTCCTGAGCAACCTGCTCTAATTGACCTTGATCTGAGTAGAGGTCCTTTCCAAGCTCAATGGTTCTGTGAAGTAGTAAAATCCCTATGGAGATGTACTACTTTGGCACAGATTATCAAGTAAGATCCTCCTAGTGGTGTGACAAACCTGAACCTGCTGAGAGTCCACAGATCCCACAGCCAGACTCATTGCTTTCAATTTCCCTCAGCAGGACATGTTCACAGAGACACTAAGAATGAAAAGCTACTTGCTCTCACAAGAGCTGGAGTTTGAAACGTACTGTTCGTATGTATAATCCATTTCTCCCCTCCTTTGCTCCAGAATCCTGCACACCTAGTATTTCATAGTTAGGAGGAAAAACATGCTCTGTTAGTATAAAAAGCTGAGGAGTCTGCAAGACACAGATAGATATACCACAGTTATTAGTGGTTGACTTTGTGAACAGTGCAATGTATATATGGACAGCATGTTTAGGCAACATCTGTTTTTTAATTAGTAACTTTCATTTCCTGAAGTGTACTGTGAAGTGAGCAGAATTTCTGAGGTAGAAAAGCTGCAGATCTGAAAGGACCGTAAGACAAATCTTTTCTTCAGTCTGAATTCTAACTCTTATCAATCCATCATAGAGGTAAGGCTATTTTTAACATGCTTTTTTTTTTTTACTCAGTGTTTCTTGCTCATCTGTAGTAAAGTAGTTCTATGTAAGCCTTTCTCTGCTGGTAAACCTTACTAATTGTATAGACAAGGAAAATGAAGGTAGTTTCTAGGCAGTCATGGGGAAAAAAAACCCAAACATTAAAAAAAAAAAATCACCCCTTTCTCCATACTGTCCTTCAATTAACTGCATGCTAATGCATTTCAGTCTTAGTTTGCAGGTGTTACCAATTACCAGTAGAGTACTGTGACATGAGGTGGGCTTAGCCAGCATGTGCATAAGTTACATACATTTAAGGTATAATCTTCCCTTTTCTTGTTTTGGATTTACCAAAAGTCAAGGGAGCTTTCAGTTTAAGTGGCCATTGTCAAAGAGGGCAAGGCCTCCCAAGCATGTGTCCAAAATAAATGGATAGTCCTAAGACTAAAGGGAAAGTAAAACAAGTCTCTGTAGACACAAGGCAACCTGCCACCCAATTCAGAGCAAAATATAATGCTGTTACTCAAGCTATGGCTGTAATGATCCCATTCACTCCAGTTCTATCAGCATCATTCCCTTCTGAAATAATCCCAAGAGAAGCCCTGATTATACAATGTAATACCTTTGCTTTTAGTAGCTCATTGTCTGTCTTGCCAAGTTGTTGATAGCCCACCCAGACTGGCAGTCTTATGCTTTATGAGTTTATTCTGCTTAGGAGATGAAAATTTAAAATTGTTCTTAAAATATCCCACTCAGAAGATACAAAGACTTCTACTACAAAGTTGCAGTCATATATTAACATTTAAAATAAATCAGACAAAAAGTAGATTAGCAGCACAAGCACATAATTTACATCCTTCCCCCTCCCCGCCCCAACATCCATAGTCATCTGTGAGTCCTGAGATCACCACCTCAAAAAAAATTAATATATTTAATTGGTTTTGCACCACAGCAGCACATATTTTCATTTCACAAAACTTCCCTTTGTATATCACGGCTTAGCCCCTGTTGGCAACCAAGCACCACATAGCCACTCGCTCACCCTCCCCCTGCGGTGGGATGGGGAAGAGAATCGGAAGGGCAAAAGTAAGAAAACTCATGGGTTGAGATAAGAACAGTTTAATAATTGAAAGAAAATAATAATAATAGTAATAAAAATTGTAATGAAAAGGAGAACAACGAGAGATAGAAACAAAACCTGGGGCGGGGGGGGAAAACCCAAACAAGTGATGCAATTGCTCACCACCCGCTGACCAACGCCCAGCCAGTCCCCAAGCAGCGATCGCTGCCCTCTGGCCAACTCCCCCCAGTTTATATACTGAGCATGACATTGTGCGGTATGAAATACCCCTTTGGTCCATTTGGATCAACTGTCCTGGCTGTGCCCCCTCCCAGCTTCTTGTGCACCTGGCAGAGCATGGGAAGCTGAAAAGTCCTTGACTGGTGTAAGCACTACTTAGCAACAACTAAAACATCAGTGTGTTATCAACATTATTCTCATACTAAATCCAAAACAGCACTGTGCCAGCTACTGTGAAGAAAATTAACTCTATCCCAGCCAAAACCAGGACAGTATAAATTTGAATCTGTTGTTTCAGGAAACTCTTGAATTCCTCAGCTTACCAGGGAATGGTAACGGCACCAGCAGTACAGCCCCTCCTCATGGTTCAGTGAATAGCGAGAAGTCAGGTCCACTAGATGCTTTCCTGGCTCCCTGCCTAATACATGTGGTTTCTTGGTCCCTTCTCCCCCAAAAGTTGCCAATTATTAGTTTGTGATGCAGGATCATATTTAAGGCATTCTAACAGACATAACCAAAGGAACTAATTTCAATTAATGTATTACCATAATGAGGTAAAAAGAAAACAGTTCACTTGATAAAAAAATAGTTTGAGTGAGAGCTGTTGATTAAGAGCCAATCAAAAAGCAATTTCCGTAAAAATTGTTACTAATGAGAAGTGAGGCACCTTAAATTCACAGCTGCTAGAGAAGCAGACCTTTGCCACCACCACCTTTAACAAGGTCCACTTTAGAGTTGCTGGTCTCTGAATTTTGCACTTTTTCAGTCCTTCTTTGCTTGACCTTTGAAGTTAACCATGAAATTGTTTTTTCCAAGATAGTCATCAAGGACAGCAACTGCTTTCACTGGTAGGATCCTGTAAGGTAGGGGAGTTGAAGAGGAGGAAAAAAAAAAACCACAAACCCAAAACAGACATCAGAAGAGTTGTGCAGTTTTATCACAGAATTAGTTTTACCTGGCTAATACTGGCAAAGACAGTATACTCTCTAGAATATAGTACTACTGGTCCTCTCCATTACACTCACTTGGCAGCCTGAGTTATTAGACAGATCAATTTCCCAGCCTGGCTTGCAAGAGAGTCAGAAGTGCCCTAATGCTGGGGCAAGACACCAGATATGCAGTTACTGAGGAGCAGGCCCAGTCTCTACAGCCTACAGTAAATCTGCACCTTGATGGAGTCAGCAAGGCACAGTTAGACATTTCTGTCATTGTTCTGTGGTCCAAGGGTAGACTGAACCCCTAGAAATGAAAAAAACCCACTCCAGAAGTGTGCAGAACTTAATGAAAATTCACACCAACAAGTAGAAGCCTGGTTTGCACTTTTAGTCAAAAACATAGCTGAAACATCCCTGGACAGAAAAGAGAGAAGAAAAGAAGGAAAGGCATAACTTACTTTCGCAAAACGTAAAGAAAATAAGTAACACGTGGTAGCAACAATAGTTCTTGGTCCTGCCGAACAGCAGTGATTATCTTCTCAGCCACATACTCTGGCTGCAGAATGGGAAGCATTCTTGGCCACCTGGAAGAGAAGACATTTCTTACTATAATACAAATTGCTTTGGAATCACATTTTACTCAAAATAAGTCTCCGTTTTGCAGTTATTCAACCAAAAGAAGACATAAATACCACAAATCCTATGAACAACAGAACCTTCATTATGTTAGAGAGTGAGTGGCCATTGTTATTTTCCCTTTGTATGATCTCTCATAAGACAAATACACATAGTCCTCATACTAAGACATACTAGGCTTTTATTCAGCTCCTAAATTTGTCATTATACAAGCACACTGAGCAAAGCTATGCCACTGATTTCAGGATGTGAATGGGGGTTTAGAAACCAGAGAGGACAACTAGAGCATCTGGCTTCTGCAGAGGAAAGGACACCAATTACATTTCATGTTTCAGCTTACATGAATAGTAAAGTACGAAGGGCTTTGCCATTTGGGTTGCCCAGTCACTGGATAACACTGTTAACACTCATCTGAGGCCCTAAAAATAACACCAGCAGAGAAAAGCCTAGCTCACGATTTTCATAATGGAAATAGGAGTATGTAACATGCTAAACACGCAAGTTGCACAAAAACCTCACAAGAGTTTACTCACTTGGTTCCACAGCCATCAAACATTCCTGTGTTTATCATGAAAGGACACACAATTGTGGTTTTAATACCAGTCTTTTCCAGACCTTTCATCTCTGAATCAACTGACTCTGCAAAACCAATTGCTGCAAATTTACTTGCACAGTAATCTGTAAAATAAATAAAACATTACTTGCAGTTAAACATTTTAATTTACTAATTAAACTTTACTAAACAGGTTCAGCGAATCCTACCACTAAACATGTACACAGGAGCAGTAAGAGTTTTTGACAGAGAACAGGGACAAAACTATGCTGTAGTAAGTAAACTAACTAACTAGCCACAGGTTGTTTTTTTTTTTTTTTTAAAAACCAGTATACAACAGCAGCACTATAGTATAGAGATGATATATACACATTACCTGCAGGAACTTACTGTCTGACAATAAAATACTTTACAACAGAGTAGGAACTGTTTTCAAGATTAGGTTACTAATAAAGTTTGCCTTTGAGGCGATTCACTCCTTCACTTTCCCTCTCCTAAGTTAACTGTTGTTCTAGACTGGCAGACAGAGGGTTTCTCATCGCATCCCTGCTATCACCTTTCCACTCTCTACTGAACAATAGCAAATGAAATTATCTTTTCATACCAGACCTTATCTTTGAATCCATGCACTGGCTTCTCATGCATCAAACTCAAGCTTTCAAGACTCTCTAATGTGGTTTCAACTTGAAACTCAATTTGTCTTCATTATTACTACCTTGAAGCTAGATTTCTTTTACTGCTATGTCACCTTATTTCATTTTCCTCCCCCTTTGCATATGTTTTCCAGAAAAGCTTTCTTAGTTTGCCCTAATTTCAACACTTTCTTTCCATCACTGTATGGGTCCTCTTGAATGAATGGCTGAGAGACAGAGAATGCAAAATGAGCTATTGCACCTCTACCTCTGTATCACGTCTGTATTTTAGTAGTTCTTTGAGTTAGGGAAACCTGTATAGGATTCCGCTTAGTTTGAGAACATGCTTGGGAAGAAAAAAAAAAAAAAAAAAAAAAAAAACAGAAAAACAAAAACAGAACACCCAAGCCACCAAACAAACAAAGAAGAGGTCCCTTCCCCACCAAATACTTGCAGGTTAACTTTAACAACACTGAAGTTCTCTGTTTCCAAAGTTCTGTATGGCTCCTAGATCCTCTAACTGCCTTGGCAGAAAAACCTGTTTCACAGCACTGCTGAGCATCTGGAAAACTCTTCTGAAAGGAATGGTCTATTTAAGGTCAGCTGGTTTGAAAGTACGGCCATTTGCTTTACCTATACACAAAGACACAGAAACTCAATTACGATTTTTTTTTCCATGAGTATTGATTGCAGAGTTTAAATCAAACTAGTTGTCTAAATGAACATTAGATTTAATATACTACCTGCAAGATGACTCACTCCAGTCAGTCCCGCTGCACTTGCAATGCTAACCAGGTGCCCATGGTTAGAGGCGATCATTGCTGGGAGAAAGGCTTTGTAAGTCTGCAACGTAAGTCAGAGTTGCAGTGAAACATTTTACTAAGCTAGCTATGTGCTATAATGTTTTGAAGGTGTTGTTTTCAAAGAAATTCTCTCTACAGTTTGAATAAGCTCCCTCACCTTCTATTATGGAAGAGAGGGGGGGAGGTTTGTTGTTTGAACTCTAACCTTCAACTGCTAAGCTGGGACTTTCCAGGCCCCACCAGTATCACTTTCTCCACAACACCAAAGACAGATGCTAACTTGCTGAAAGCTAAAGATACAGCTCCAGCTAGTTGTTAAGTTTCTTTCAGCCTAAAGCTCAGCACTGCAATGTTAATTAATTGAATTAAATGTTCACTGCAAATTTTGTAAAATGGCAAAAATTTGAATTTCGTATCTTCCTTCTATTAAATTCATTTAATCTTTGTGATGAAATTTATTTATGAAGAAAGTGAAGCATGTTTTAATATCCCCTTTGCAATTCTTTATGATAGGAACACCATATAGATGACCTGCCTTCCCTGGAAGGACGAAAAAACACATTAAGTTACTAATTTTGGACAAAATCTCCACTTAAGAGCATTGTCTGAACATGTGGTATTTTTTTACTGAAACTACAATCTGAAATCATAACCACAAAGCAACTAGAACACTAACAGAATTGAACACTTCTCTGTTACTAGAGCAGCAACTTTCAGGCTGGGCCTGCTTCATGTCAATTAATATTGAGGGACTGTAACATATGACTAGCTTCAGAGTTTGGTAGATGATAAACTTCAGTTCTGAAGAGCATTTTGCTCTTCTGAAGAGCAAAACAAAGCTGTTTTGCTTCCACCCACCTACCCCAGAAGTTCCCAAAGGATCCATTCTTCCACCCTTTTTTTTAATTTTACAGACTCCCAGGCATAAAGAGTAATTTCTTGTATCACTTCTGACTGAACTTACAAGCTATATATCCTTGCATATTTTCCTCAATTCCAAAAGGCAAAGTTAACACTGAAAAGATGTTAAAAGGATGTTTTAGTATGTACATGCAAAGTACGGGTATTACCCAGAAATGTGCCATTATGTTCACTTCCATGGTTTTTTCCACAAGTGCATCTGGAGAATCAAGAAACTTCTTCCCAGTTACAATACCAGCGTTGTTGACTAGGATGCTAACATCACCAACTTCTTTTTTAACCTAAAACAAAAAGCCTCAAGATATTATGCAATAAATACAAATCATGCTTTCCAAGTTTTGTATATGAAAACATAAGAAATAGAAACATTGCACATTTCAACTACCTTGAATTTATTATGCTTGTTACAGATCCAAACAGCTCAGGTTCTTGCATGTTCTCACCTGATGCCTTTTTAGAGCTGAGTTTACAACCAGACTTTGGAGGCGTGGAGCCCAACAGCTCCACACAGGCTTCTCCTTTCAGCACCTCTGGTTCTTGCTGCAACTGTTCCAGATAAGTCCCTATTGCAGAGAGCTTAACTAACGCAAGTATTTTGCTACAGTAAACCCATCTTAAAACAAATAAGCAGTTCTGTTTGCATGGCATAGAAATGGCCCTACAGTGAGGCACAGCACATGGATCCTCAGGCGAGTTCACCAGAACCAGGTACATCAATCTATGTGAGGGCTGCAATATCTAAACTTTCACTTGTGAGGTTCTTTTCATTATACTCAAATCCTCTTGCGTTTTCCACAGAGGAACTTGAGCACAGAAGCAGTGCTGCCATATGACTTGAAGGCTGAAGCCAGCTTGCACAGTACTTGAGTCTTTTGATGAGCAGAAGGAAAATTGGATTCCCTGTTGGTAGCGTTAATTGCCTGCCTCCCAACAGTCCAGGGATTAAGATCTTATCTTACTAAATAAAAAGGGTTTTTTTTGCAAATTTATTTCTCATGAAGACAGCCTCAGAGAACACCATGTCTCCATTGATATTAGCTCTCACGACAACACAAGAAATGAGCAAACTGTAGGGAAGGTAGTAGTTTGTTATGAAAATTAAACAAAAGCTGTAGGGTTCTGAGTAAAGGAAGATTTTAGGATGTATATTCACAGAAGGCAAAAGCCTTGTGAGCTTCTGGTGCTCACAGTGTATAAGCTTGTTTCTAGTGTATTTACCTTCAATTCTAGCACTGTACCAGAATCCTTACAAGATGGCTCCCAGAAAAATAAGTTGGCTAAAGAATAATAACTACAAATTTATTTCAGTAAGAAGTACAGTTCTCATTTTAGCTCCAGGCTGAGAACTTTTATGAACAGACTCACTTGAGAGAACTATAGGTCAGCTGATATTAAGATACTGTGCCAGCTCTCAAAAGGAGAATGAAAATATTTAATGCAGTATTTGAAGTACAGTTCATTAACCTGAGCTATCTGGGAAAAAGGAAGTGAGTACTCTGTATGTTGTTTAATTTGTGATTTCCAGATCAAGTGCTAAACATGTGCCGATCAGTAGCTTTGGGAAACCATATTGGTTTTATGCCATCTTGCCATATAGTTGCAGATCACAGAACCTCATTTCTTAATGGCATTGCCTTTGCTAGGTGCCTACAGTGACAGAAGAAAGCACAAGCAGACCAGGTAGGCTAGCCTGTATAACAGTAAAGAATTAAAGGATAATTTACCATCCATCCTTTATTCTAGCTTAACTTCCTCATCTTCCTTAAACTTGTTCCAATCTTGTCCACATTTGTTAAGTAAGGGTTTTAAAAAAACAGAAAACAGCCTTGGTAGGATTATACAGAACAGCTTTTGTAATAAATTCATCAGCCAGAGCCCTTCTCCACCTCAGTCATTGCTCACACATTCTTGTCCATTCCCCTCTCAAAAAGTTGTCATGTAACAATTTAAATATTTCTGAAGCTGCACCACATGATCTCCACAGGCAGCCTTAGACAAGTTGTTCTAGTCACCAACCTGAGTATGTACCCCTCATGACAAGTTAAAAATAGTATGCATTCAGAGACATAAATGTAATCATTAGTAAGTGATGATGTAATACTGCCTCATGTCAGATGATCTAGCAATTCTGGAAGCCTGGACCAGTATCCCAAATCTACCCTTTGGGGCAAATAACAAGTACCTGAGTAATTGGTCATGCTTCTTTTGTGCAAACAAAAGACAGACAGAGGTGGGGGGGACGTGGTACATACAATTTATAATGTGGTGATTGGGGCATTCAGGCTAGATGGGAAAAGGGAAATAAGAACAGAACCTGGATCATCCCATCTCTAACTAGTGGCAAAAACCCGAACAACCTCTTCCTTTACCACCTGCCTCTACTCAGTCTTCCAAAATATATTCACACTTTACATGGAATTCGAAGCAGATTCGAGCGCCTTCTTGCAACCCAGACAAATAATTCCAGTTTTGCGACACCTCTGTTCATGCTGCTTCCCCACTAACTAGATGTGCCAGCTCTTTGCTCAGCAAATTAGCTGTTTTAATTCCTTTCTCCTCTCAGCTCTGTGCATGACAGGGCCCAGACACTCAGGCCAGGCTTCCACACCCTTCTTTGAGGCCAAGTACAGAAGACCTTTACTGAACCTTTTGCCTAGCTATTAAGGGGAGGGGGATAATGTCAACTTTCCAGAGCTAAGCCTCTCCGTTTGTGCATTGCAGTAAAGTATGTTCCAGGTCTTTGTTTTAGGCCTAGGTAAGGCAAGCATTATGCAAACAGCTGATCTGGTTAAACATCTTTTTCAGGTATAAACACTACTTCTGTTTGTTGCTGCATTTATATTTCAGCTTTCATATTGAAGCTTAGTAGTGAGCAATTCCCATGATTCCCAAACAGCATCCCAAAGTGTCTACTTTGTAAGACCCACAGACCCCTCTAACTGTCTACAAGAGGTGGAAGAAAGCACTGGATGTTTTATAGGCAGCATGGAATACCACCAGGAAACGCACTTCCACTGTTGCTCCTCTGCACAGGAAAGAGGGTTCTCAGAAAAGCAGAATCTGTCATCTTGACTAACAAGCAAGAAAAAACAGTGGATAAGCAAAAAAGTACCATGCAAGAGAGATCCTGGAAGTAAATGTGAACCTAGATGCAATTTTGCAACATGATAATGAGGAAAAGGCTTCTGTTTCCTCACAAATAGGAGCATCAAAAACCAGAGTTACTCCCCTCTTTCAAAGCCCTAGATTCTTAAAGTTTAGCTGAACTCAAGGTAGGGAGGGATAAGTCAGAGAAGGCCACATTCCTTTTGGGGTTGGGTACTTCTGGAACAGGGACATTGGAAATAAGTTTTAAGCTGTAGCTCTTGACAGCCAGAAGCTGTCCTTCATCCTGTTGGTATCAGAAAGGAACAAGGACACCACACAGTGCAGGGCTTTTCAGGTTTCTTCCTACTGAAGTGACTTTTTCCTGGTCATTCTGTGTGGCTGATGAAGTACCAAAAGCAGGTTTTTAAGGTTCACATACATTTCATTTTGGCTTTGAGATTGTTTTACTGGGCACAAAGTTTTCAACCATCTCCTGCCCTGCCTGCATGAATTTAGTTCGCTGTAGTCTTGCAAAACTCCAAGTCATTGCATGAAGCTGAATTGCCAGGGGGGAAGAAACAAAACCTGGAACCATGCTGCCTCATCTTGCAAAGGCTGATGCTGCATGCTATGAGCCAAAGTCTACTACACCACATTAAGTAAACAGTAGCACCAAGCACTAACTAATACTAAAGCCTTTTTGTCACTAATAAGATGGGAAAGTTGTCAGCATGGTTCTACATCAGTTGTTGGCAGAACATGATGTTTCTGAAATAACAGTAGCAGGGTATTTTATTCTGTGTGGATCAGCTGTTAGCGAACTGCTGACAGAAGATTGTAAGTGAGGAATCATGTGCTGAGACCCTCTTACCACTTCTCTGTTCCTGTCTACCTTTGCTTTTATCATCCATAACCTGTGTCACACACATATCTACACCCTCTTCTCCTTTTTATATTTGGCCAGAAAGGCTCTGCTACTGCTTTTCTCCATGGAACTGAAGTGGTAGCCCTTGAGTCCTCAAAACTGAAGGTTAGTTTCCATCTTCTTCATTCCAGTGTCCTTCACACCACAATACTCCCTCCTCCTCCACCCCTCCCAGTTCAGCAGGAAGCACAGTTACAGGCCTGCAGTGAGACATGTGCAACTGCTCTGCAGGGATGGCAGATGTGCAACTCAGCTGGCGTAACAGAGCTGCAAGGGTGACCAAGAGTGATCAGCATTACCAGAATACAAAACCAATAGTACCAGCCTCTAACAAGCTGCAAGTCATGCACAAGCTTCACTTATCAGAACACATTTGTTCTAGTCATTTTTGCACAGATAGAAAAACGCAGAAGGCTAGAGCTGCTTAAACAGCACCAAAAGAGGAACATTCTTTCAGCCAACAGATGTTCCTGAGGACAGCTGAACTTTTTTTTTTAAGAATTCGACCTCAGGCAAACACTCACTGTGGAAGATTTCTAGTCTAGCAGTTAAGTTTGACAACATTTTAAGCAAATGAGAACAGGTTGTTATAATGAAAACTGTTAAGCAGTTTTAGCTTTTGGCAATTCTACTCATCTGCCCCAAAATATCTAACCAACTTGCTATATTTACAAAGCTCCTCAGAAAGGAAAGTAAGAAATATTTAAGAATTCAGGATACATTTATTAATTCTGATAAAGCAAGTCTGCAAAGAATCTATTCACAGCCATGAAACTATTTGAAAATTGCCTAAGCAGTTAATCCTTTTTACAATGTATGGTCTTTAGGGTTTACTTTTGGTAAAAGGCTGCCAGAACTTGAAATACTGCTTTAGCTTCAATAAATTGATTTTCTGCACTTCACCAGTAAGTTCTTGCTCAGTAATTGAATGAATGAGAAGCTACAGTTGAAATTAGCTACTGAAAAAGAGAACCAACTCTTTTTATTTTTAAAGTAACAGAGGTACACAAGCCAACTCTGAAAAACAGTATTCTTGAAATAGGTAGCATGCACAATACATTCTGAATGAATTAACTTCAATCTCTTGCTTTGAAGTCACTAAAACTTACCATGCATCATACACACATGCATGCACTCATCTTAGAATAGTGTCAAAGCCACAAATAAGATACATTACCTGATCAGCTACTCTGTAGATGTCCTGCCTTTTGCTACAGTCACAGATGTAACAGTGTACTCTCACGGCTCCATTTTCTCTGGCCAGTCTACTTGTCTCCTTGAGCCCCTCTTGATTAATGTCCCAAAGAACCACCGTGGCTCCAATGCTGGCAAACTTTAAAGATAAGACTCTTCCAATGCCACTTCCTGCTCCTGTTATTAATACTATTTCACCACTAACATTCTTCTTCCACCTAGGCACAACCCAGAACACTAGCGACTCCAGCAAGTAATAAACAGAAAGTCCGAAGACTTTGAGTGTTTCCAAGAAGAAGTTCATCTTGAGGCTATTTCTTCAGATACCTGATAAAAGAAAATGTTTACCAGATAGAATAAACCATTAAGAGGGAAAATGCAAACATCAATATTTAAAATTGAAAAGCATTGTCAGATCCATTCTAAATATTTTCTCTAGCCTGCTTCTGAGTGTTGTTTCAAAAAAAATATACAGGCTTACATCTGCACATCTGACCCATTTGTCCGTTGTCCATTTGTTTCTGTATCATCTCCAGGTTGCTCCTACTCTCCTCCAGAATGCAGCACACCATTGATTTACCATTTATCAGAGACAAGAAACATCTGCCCTCGTCTGCTTTAGAAATTCCCCACCCCTCACATCATGGGTTTCCATCTCTGCTCTGACAGAACGTGGACGCAAAAGCTAGAATCAAAAAAGTGATGGTTGCCCCTTGAGTATCTTAAGCAGAAGTGTGTGGCAATTACAAATCAAAACTTATGGCTTGATCAGACAACTTTAGTGCTCCCAAGCTAGTACTTTAGGTCAGGAAGAATTCTCCTTTTAGGACCATGACTTTTTTGCTTTGTAGGCATTCCTTGTCATCAAGAAATCATATGCAGACCAAGTCACAGTCTCAACCCTGCTGAAAAACTGCCAGCATAGGGAGCTTCAGAACACAATATGCTTATAAGTCTCCAAAACACACCATGTAAATTACTGGCTGTCACTACTAGCTTTTCAACTACCAGTACTACCATTATTAAGAAGAGCCTGCTTTTCATAGAATCATAGAATGCTTTGGGTTGGAA
>VYZW01058356.1:126126-158467 GCA_013401315.1 Balaeniceps rex | reverse complement strand
GGGGAGCCCCGGGGCGGCTCCGGGGGGCCCCAGCCGCGGTCCCCGTCGTTTCTCCCCGCGGAGCAGCGGCGCTGGGAACCCGCCGGAGCCGCCCCCGGCTCGTCCCGCCCGGCCGAGCGCCCGTCACCCCCGGGCAGCCCCGCTCCAGCGCGCTCCTCACCTGGTTTTATTATTATTATTTTTCCCCAAAACCAAGCAGCCAGCCCCCGATCGTCGGTCTAAAGCCAACGGTTCGTTCTGGCGCGACAGCCCCGGCCGCAGCCAGCCGCCGGCACAGTATGCTGCACCGCATCTGCCTCTCCAGTGAACCCCAGCAGCGGATTTGCAAGGACCTTTTGCAAAGTTAAAATATATCTCCCCAAGCTGCAACAATTTTCATACTTTTTGACCTCGGGGATTTACTTAGCACGTTAAGTTCAAGGCTCAGAAGCCCAAGGCTATTACTCATTTAGGCACTCCCACCACCAACACTTTTCACCACATATTTTATCATTTGACTTCCTGGCTTAAATTCATGTTATGGCAAATAATGGATGGTAATACTTTCCCCCTTCCCCATGTTAATTGTCTTGTCTGACAACCTCCGCATTTGAAATGATTTAAAGCAAACAACGGTGCGGCGAGGCCAGGAGACGAACCGGCACAAAACATCCGCAGGAACCCTGCAGCTCCGGCTCTTCCCTCGCGAGTTGGTGGCTGGATCTGGGGGCCTGATCCGGAGCACAGCGAGGCCCCCCCCAGAAAGCAGCGTCCAGCTTTTGCTGGGGTTACCACTGCGCTCAGGCAGCTTCTTCCCAGTGCCCCACTGCTGCGCTTGGCCCCTGGGCTCCGCCAGCTTTGCTGCCCGAAAATACCGCTCTTCTTGAGGTGGCTGAAATGGGGAAACAAAACAGAGTGCTATTTGCAAATTAAAAAAAGCAAGGTGTAGTTGATTAGCAAATTAATTATTTCAGTACCCCCAGGATTATATTGTTTTTCTAAGTTCTGTGGGCCTGTGTAATTTACTAATTTCACAGTCGCTGAACTTCCCTGGGAGTGAGAGTCAATCTCATCCACCTATCTCACACGTACGCGGGATTTTGTGCAGAGGCAGCGGGTCTGGCGGCAGTGTCGGAGGGAAGAGGGTGCCCAGACCTTTCCCCCTGCTCCTGCTGCTGACCCGCTGTGTGACTCTGGGCAAATTCTTTGGTTTTCTTGTTTCTGAGGGTGGACAGTACCTTCCTACCCAACAAGAACGTATCTTCCTGCTTAGAAAGGAGTAACCTCACGGACTTTCCTCTACCGAACACTGTCACTGGCTTCCCATATGTGCACAGAAAAAGGGCTGCTGCATTATTTGGCCTTTACAAGCAGCTGGAGAAGAGGGTTCCCAGCGTAAGAGGTTTTTTTGTCATCAGCAGAATGTCAGCTTCTGGTGGCTGACATCACCGCCATGCAGAGTGTTTGAGAAAAACAATTGGAATCAAAACAAATAGGACTATCCCAATAAAACATAGGGACAATACGCCTACAGTGGTGGGAAACCAGTGCTGCCCTCTGCCTACCTGTGCAGATGCAGGAGCAGATCTTGGTTTGGGCTGATAAAACAGCATCACCTGGACCAGGTACCACAGCACCACAAACTTCCCTCGCCGCTTGTGGAAGTGAATCCAGAGCTCCTGGCTGTATTTATATCCGTCTGCTTAGTCCCCAGCTCTGATTCATCTTCTTCTATATATAGATTCTGTAATTTGATAGCACGTTATTATAGAATATCCTATGTCACACCCTATTTATATAGACTTCTATTTTAAGGCTTCTGGCAGGACATGGGGGCTCTGGCCATTGTGCCCTTCTTTCTCCCCGCTTTATCATCGGCCCACAAATCGAGGCAGCTGGCTTTACGCAGTTTGAGCCCAACAAAGCTCCCGGCTGCCGGGTGTCTGCAGCTCAGTGCAACATTTTGTCTGCCTGGGCCAGGTGGGCAAGAGCCAGGTAAAAGGCGGACGCTGCGTGGGAGCCCGTGGCTCGAAGTGCTCGCACGCCCTTGCACTGCAAGCGTGGAGGCAATTAAAGAGGTCCCTGGCACGCGCCAGACAGGGCTCGTTAGCGCTGCACAGCACCGCGCTGCTCGTGCCACCTGAGCTACTAATTGAGCATCTGATTTCTGTAGGGTCACCACTGCACTGGCATGAAACTGGAGCACTGCAGCAAGGAGATGTGGCCGAACATGTTAATTTATAAAAAAAATGCGTGTTTAAAACCCCTGTTACCTTCCCTTTCTTTGTACAGCAGTAAGCGATGGTCTAAGTTTGGCTGTACACATATACAGCTTATTTTAACACTACAGCAAGGACATGGCATGCACAGCCACAACCCTGTTACTCTGAGATGCATCAAGATACCATTTTCAAGATTAAAAAAAAAAAACAGATTGTTTTGTTCTAGAATGTGAAATTTCACTAGTTTCAAACACTTTTTCCAGGAGAAGCCAGGGGTAGAGCTCAGTCCCTGTGAGGGTCCTGCCTGACGATGCTCTGCTGTCCACTGCTGCGCCCCAGGAAAAGTTCCTCGTGCAGGGCAGAGCCGCTCACCGGCATTACCAAGGGCCAATTCTCCATGCTCAGAAGCTCACTTTAAAAAACCCATATAGTTCTAAAAAAAAAAATCATTCCTCGACGTTGTTGTCACTCACGTCCCAGCTGGGCCTGGAGGTCCTCGCCAGAACCGCTGTGCTGGTGAGGCAGCGTGGGAGGGCGCAGGGTGGGGAGCGGCTCCTCGAGGGTCACCTGGAGATGGGCACAACCCAAATCTCCCAACTCCCACGCGGATGCGCTGCACCCTTCAGACTCCATCGCCCCTCAGCTCCCCTCCTAATTGTGTTGCCTGGTGGATGGGGACCCCCCACCCTCCAGACCCCATCTGCATTGCCCTCCCCAGGGCTGCTGCAGAGGGCTGGATGAGGCTCCGGAGTCGGGCAGCACCGGAGGAGCCGTCTCACTCCCCAGGGCATCGCCTGCACTGGAATCGCAGCCCCACGATGGCATTATCATTCCAAAGTGGCAAAAATGTCACGCAAAAGGCTGCTCACCCCTGGCTTTGTTATGCCATGGTCTGAACTGGTCTTTTTCCCGTTCGGTACTTTCAGTGCCCGGTTATTTGTTGAACTCCTGGCAGCAGGCTGTTACCATCGCACGTTACAACCTCTCACGTCAGCTGCCTCCCGAAACCCGCACGCACAGTGCTACGTACCCCGCTCCTCTCCTCTCCGACGGCCTTTCATAACTTGTTACTGAGTTTGTCACTGACGAGTCACCGGGCAGCGAGAACTTCGTATCAGCCAGGTCCCTGTGTGCTCTTCTCATGTCTCTGTATCCACAGGTGAAGGTGGCTCTGGAGAGCAGAGGCCGACACGTCCAACCCCGAACCAGAGCAGCCCCGAGGGCAGGGGAGCTTGTTTTGCTTACAAACAAGTAAACCTTGTTTCAAATGGAGAGTCCCTTACGTATCTGCGCTTCCTTCGGGAGCGACCCCAAACCCCAGCGCACAGTTTTACAAAGCGTGTTTCTCCTGTGTGTGAAATCCCACTGTTCTCGCTGATAACAACTACCCGGAGGAGCTGTCTGTGCCGCTCTGCCTCGTGCCGGGAGCGCGGCGATGTTGTGTGCGCAGCGACGTCGTGTGCGTATGAAAATGGAAACTTCCTGAGATGTTCAGACTCAGAAACTCTGAGTCTGCAGAATTCCCTACCGATGCGTTTTTTCAGTTGTTGAAATAAAGTCTTCATTGCTGTAATTAGTTAATATTTGTAAAGCCTGTAAGATTCCAGAATAAATGTCTGAAAGAAATTCGTGTGGCTATTAGATAAACATGTTAATCCTGATGAAGATGGCTGGTGAGAAGACATCACTCCTAATGATGTACGATTTATTTCCTTAAGGGCGTGCTAATAAACAAAACTCATTTTTAAAATCTGGCACATTTATTCCACATATGCTCTCAGATCAAATAAGTTACTCTAACCACAGCACAGTCTTCCTCTTCTCCCCTCTCTGAAATTTCTCATTAACGCTTGCCGTGCTGGGCTGTTGGTCACAAAGACAAGCACTCCTTCCCAGCCAGCACCCTAAATATTAAAACCTGTTGCCCTCGGTCCTGGCCTGACAGCCGCAGGGGCCTCCCAAGGTCACTTAACCTCTGCAAAGAAGCTCGGGCATTTGTCCTCGTCCTGACGCGAGCTTTGCAGGGAGTCCCTGGACAGATCTCCGAGTCCTGGATCAACGGCACATCCTCAAACCGACCTAAGCCCACACTAAATTTTATGTCCGTAGACTGTTATCATTTCTCTTGTAAAACCAGAGAAGCTGCCCCAAAGCTGGCGAAGGAAAGCGTTTCACTTCTCAGGGTGAGCCTGCAGCGTTTGTAGCAGCTCCATCACCGTGGCGTCTGGGCACCAGGTAAAATGCAGCGGGAGAGCGGGGCCGGGCTGCGTGCCGACGGAGCTCTGTGGGTGCCTGCCGTGCACTGCGCATAATCTCCGCTCGCCGCCGCTCCCTCGGATGTCTTTACACAAAATCAATACGGTGTTAATTCGAACCAAGCCTTTCCCGCATACCTGCAGGAGGTGATGTCCCCTGCACGAGGGACACACAGAAAGGTTCCCTTCCCACCTCCGGCCGCAGGCTGGACAAGCAAACATGCAGAGCAGAGTCCTCCGGTTGCTCCGGTGTTTGAGGAACGGTTTAGTGCTGCGTGTGCTCTGGCAAGATGATTTCCTACCGTAGCTTTTAAAACCCCAGATTAATATTCTACAGGGCTGGTGCTTTCCACAGGAGGGAAACGCCATTGCCAAATACCGACGGGGTTTTCACTCCCCTATTTGAATTCAAGTACTTTCATACGTAAGGTACCGACTTGTTTAGCTTTAAAAATGACGATGGAAAAGCTTTTGCATGCCTCCGGTGTGCACACCACCGCCACGAGCAGCTGTGCCAGCGGGCAGGCTGGCAATACTTAAAACGAGTCACCGGGCATGGACAGGGACAGTCGTGTTCAGGTACCTGATGCTGTCCCGGCACACACCAGGACACCAGGGTGGGACCTGGGGTAACTCCTGCGTCGCTGCAGAGCCCCGGGAGGCGAATGTGCATCGCCTTCACTCTCCAGAGGAAAAGCCAGTGGAGGTAGGCACCAATAAAGCATTCTGACCCTTCAGTTTTGTGTGGAAATCCCTGTTGCGGACACCCTGGGGTCGTGCCGGGGCTGTGCCCGGTGCTCGGTGCCCGGCCGGACACGCGCTGTCCCCACGTGGACACGTCTCCGGAACCAGGCTGCTGTGATGCTTGCTCACTCAACACGCTGTAATAAACTGCGTTTCAAATTTAGAGAGAAAGGGGAGGGAAAATGTTTTGAAAACAGCAGTTTGGGAATTAGCAGAAACCACCCTTTTCCTTGGGGTAAATCCCCCCCGCCGAGGTCCAGCTTGTGCCAGGGAAGGGTGTGAGGCCGGGCCAGGCAGGTCCTGCTGCGGGGCTGCAGGAGAGTGTGAAAATTGCTGCTTCTTGCCTCACACACCTTGAAAATACACATTTTTCTTAGGACTACTACAGTCAGAAAACCCATCTCTGCAGGTGAGTGCCCAGCGCCGGCCAGACCCGTCCAGGCTCCGGGGTCTCTGGGCAGGGACCCCCTGCAACACCAGGGCTCCGAGACAAATGATTCAGCCCCACTAACGCTACAGCCGCCAGCAGCGAGAGCGCACAAGGCGATACAGAACTGCAGCTAAACATGTGAATGGGAGGAGAGGGAAACGTGCGGGTCCAGCGAGGCGGAGGGCAAGAAACCCCGTGTACGGGGAAAACCAAGGATGGGTGCGAGGCTTCTTCGTGCAGCGGAGGGCAAAATGCACCTGGTGACGGGCGAGGCTGTCGCACCCCCGGTCTGACAGTGCAGCGCACGCAACAACACAGGAACGACAAAACGTTTCTTTTAAATAAAGAATTTCCAAGACAAAGAATAAAAATAATCTACGACAGGAAAGCATTTGAACTTATTTGTTGCTGCTTTTTTTTTTGTGTCTAAAAAAAAAATCAAGTAAACTCCTGAGTTTTATATGAGAACAAAAAAATATAGTTAAAACATCCATGAAATGGTCATACAGCCAAAATATATGCATTAGATGTTAAACCTTCTATCAGAGAGCTCAGCTGGACTTTTTTTTTTTTTTTTTTAAATCTGAAAAATATATTTAAATTGGTGTNAAAATTAAATTGGTGTTGGTAAAAAAAAAAAAAAAAGAGAGGAAAAAAAGCTAGCCCAGTCCAAACCCTTATAAGGATATTTCAGACATGCTGAGGTTCTTTTTCCATAAATGTTAAGCAGACATCTGTAAACATAATTGGAATTTACTGCACACGTGAATAACTGCATATAAATTAGCCTGTATCATTGGGGTTTAAGAAAGGGCTGCGGGTCCCCCCCCTTGTCGATAAGACGGCGGCGTTTCCAGCGCGCATCCCAGCTCAATTCCAAATGTCAATTTTCTACATTTTAATTTTTTTTTTTTTTTTTTTGCATAGCTGTTGCCTTGTTACATTTATCATAAAGCCTCTATAGATGAGACATTCTGCTGAATTTCGTACATTCCCAGGTTTGTTTACCAGGCTGATAGTTATTCTTTTGGAAAATGCAGAGTGGTATTGTCAGCGATTGCTTAATATTAATGATGGAGACCTGGGCATCTGAGGGAGCTGAACGAGCACAACTTCATTGCAGCGTTCCTCTTTTTTTTTCCATATTTTTTCCCCCTTCCTTTTCTTTTCTCTGCCGCCTCCTTTGTTACGGGCAGGACGGCGCGAGGCATGGAGCCCTCTTGCCCTAAACCTGCAGGACCTGAGGCCAGATCCTGCTCCTTGTCAAGTCAACAGAAAAACGTCCAACTTCTACGGCTCAGGATCAAGCATTTAAGCACCCGCTTAACTTTAAGCCCAAGGGCTGAGACGTCCCAGTGAAGCCACCGTGAAGCCTGTACACCACGATGAGGGCTGAAGCTCTTGGTGGAGGAAGGAGCCTCCTCCTCCTCATTTCCTTCTCCATCCTTCTGTCCCCATCCAGGTCCAGCGGAAAGCCGGGAATTCCGTACCCGCAGCACAGGGGAGGGCAGGAGGGGCATGGGCAGCCTGGAGGGGCACGGGCAGCCTGTGCAGCCTCGGTTGAGTCCAGCGTGAAAAGAGGTGTCCAGATACACGGAATTCAGACAAAACGAGGATTACTTCAGGTTTGTATTGAGGCAGCCAGGAGCAGGATTCACACAGAGCCCCATCACGTAAAAAGCACGATTTTACACAGATTTAGTGAAAACAAAGGGTTGTCCCCACTTTCAGAGACACGCTGACACCTGGCGTACATTGGCCCAGCTTCAGTCAGTGAATTTACAGGAGCAAATTCACCCAACCCCACCAGTTTTAAGCAAATATGAGCCTGAAACTGATAGGACTGGGGTGCTGAAGCACCTCTGGGGCACAGACCCACATGGTCCCCGGCTGCTGAAGGACCCTGCAGCTCGGTGGAGAGAGGCAAACCCAGGAGGGGAAATCCCTCCCGCACCGGGATAAGCCCCCGGATGAGGCTGCAACCCTGATCCCAAATCTGTTGAATTCCAGGGAAAACCGAACACGGGGGTGTCCGCATCAGGTGCTCCAGGTTGGTGGAGCCAAGGACACGCAGATGGCCATGGGCTGAAGGTAAACCTCAGCATTAGGCCACGACACCTGACAAAATTCTGCTCACCCAGCGCACGGGAGAGACCGCTGCACCAGCAGGAATACCAGTGCTTTGCATTTTAAGTCGTGGGTGCCCCAATTATGGTGAGGTTCATCAGCGTTCCGTGAGTCTGAGCCCGCTCTGCCCCGGCCAGGCGGGCAGAGGACAACCCCGTGCCCTGCAAAGGGGACGGTCCTGCGTGCAGCCCCCCGCCGGCAGCCCTCCCGCCGGCATCCCCCAGCCCCTGCCATGGCACGATCACCGGTGTTCCCGACAGTCCCTTCTTTACGATAACGGCATTATCCAGTGTGCCAGCGAAGTAACTGGGTGATTTATTTCATTGTCACTCTTCAAAGGCGCATTTGTTTACCATCCATCTCTCGCCCCCAGCTCGCCATAAGCTCTGTTTGTTTGGAGGGGGACGCAGTGCAGGAAGCACGGGGCTGTGAACCCATCCCCGGGGCAGCGGCCCCCGCGCCCGCTGCCGTTCTCACCTTGACTCCGAGCTGCCGGAGTCGGCGGGCACAGCCGGCGCGGGGACGCCTGCGGCTTTCCGAGGGATGCTCTCAGAAATGTGTGAGTGGGGAGGGCTGACCTGCATTTAACCTTTCTCCGTGCCCCATGTTTGATGGGGAGGGGAGGCGAGAGATACGGCAGCCTGGCCAGAGCTGGCGACAAACTGCCGGTGTTGCGTGGGCCGAAGGAGATGACACGGGGCGGGGAAGCACCACAAGCCCATCCCAGCAGGACGCGGGGCTTCGGGCCACACCACCGCCTTTTAATAACGAAGGTGCGGCACCTCGCTTCTCTTTGGGGAAAAAGGGAAGGGCGAAGAAAGCAAAAATAAGCAAAAATGAAAAAAAAAAGCTTTTTTCCTTGTTTTTCCCTAAAAAGAAAAAAAATAGATGGATTTTTGGTCTAAACTCCCTGGCCGATCTGGCCCTACAATCTCACAAGCCATGAATTTTAATCTTGCCAGACCCAGCTAAGCGAGGGATCGGCTCCGCCAGCGAGGTTTAGGCAGGGATCTCAGCCGGCGGAAACCGTCGTCGTCTGCAATTCAGGCACACGGAGCTGTGGGCCCCGAGGATGCTGCCCAGGTCATTGCGCTCTCGTGGTGCCGGCAGCGCTCCACCATCTCCCCATCTAATTAAGCGCCAATGTGGATGGAAGTGATGGGGAGGAGGAGGAAGGGTGTTTGCACCGCGGTTGGGAGGTGCATGGGGGACCCTGCCCCACGCCTGCCTGCCCGCGTGGGCAGCAGCTCCTCGCTGCCTGCACCCCACACCGGCTCCAGCGCTGCGCCGGTGTGGCCACGACTAGTGGTCACCACCCAGCCTCCCCGGTCACCCTGGTGCGGCACAATGGTCATTTTATAATTCAAAATTATTGACTAAGCACTTTTTTCCCAGGCCAGTCCAATTACTTTCAAACACACCTATTTGATTTTAGTGTCAAAGAGATTTTCTCTCTCTCTCAAGTTGTTTTTGCTTTTAAAAAAAAAAAAAGTCCTGGAGCACCAGACAGAATAATAAGCAGACTCACTGTTTAGTCATAGAATGACCTGAAATTTCTCTGAGGAAACATATTTTTCACTGAAAAATACTGGAAAAATCTGTATGAAAGTTTTTCCTTGACATTTTCTTAGTTTAGAGGAAACAGGAGAGCAATATTTCCCCATCACTTTCATAGTTTGTTATTTTTTCTTCCCTCTCCCTACTCATCCCCAAGAGTTCCCTCCAGGATGGTCGGTCATAGAATAAGAAAAAAAGGAGCGGGATGAACAAGGCATTGGCAACAAGGACACATCTCAAGGAGGAGAAATAACCAAAGTTCTCTTGTTTCTGATGCTTATTTGGATAAATATAAAAATGTCTTAATTCTACAAGTTGACCAAGATAAGCTTTTAAAGTTTTCCTTGCGAAGGTAAGGTTTCTCAGCTTTTACGAGACTTTTCAGCAACATTTAAGTTTATAATCCTTAAGAGCTGGTGAGATTGGGCAAGTGAGAATAGCCTGAGAGGGGACTTGGAGGGCTGCGTTCTGTCCCCTGGCTCAGCCGATATTTGGCTGTGTTATCCCGGGAACGTCACGATGCCGACTCATGACCCAATCACCCCATTGCAGAATGGAAATAACCGATGGGCTTCATACGGGATTTGTGATTTTTAAAGCATAACCCTTTACAAAATGCTTTGAGATCCTCAGATGGAAGGGGCTACAAACGACCGTCGGGCATCCCCCCTTCAAGCCCCCCGCGTGCGTCTCTCAAGTGTGGCTGCTGGCACTTAGCAGTGGTTCGCAGCTGATGCTGCCAGCTGAGAGCTGCCAAACGGGGCCCCGCCGCCTGCCCCGCTCTGCCTGCAAAGCGCTGGGAGAAGCCCAGGTGGACTCCTCCTTAATGGTGCATGCGTGTCGTAGTCGGAATCAGAATTTACGGTAGGAATTTAGAATCATAGAATCATTAAGATTAGAAAAGGCCTCTAAGATCGTCTAGTCCAAATTATTTAAAATAAAATTCACAAGCAATTTGGCTATTTTGAAGTCCTGTCCCAAACGCTACTGAAGTCAACGGGAACCCTTCCTCTCCCCAGCATCCATCTGGATAAGGTCCCGTTGTGTCTTCCCTGCTGAACTTGCCGTATGAAGAACTTCGCTGTGGTTCCAGCTGTCTACATGTGCAACACAGCTGGACGAACGGAGGACAAAGCACTTTGCTGAGAGCGCGAGGGAGATGTACCTGTGCCAAACTCAGCGGTGAGCAGGGAGCACTGCCGGGAGCCGGCCACGGCACCAGGTCCTCGTCATGGTCAGGGTGCCGTAAGCCCAGGGCTATGGGGTGAAGCCAGGGAGTTCATCTGGATTTCTGGGGGCGTAAATGGGAACAGGAGTAGCTGTTCACAGCCTTGACTTCACAGCCCATGTTAGACTAAAGGGAGAAGGGTTGGGCTGAGCTGAGGGTGCTGGTTCATCCCCGAGCGGTGAGGTGCGCAGGTCCTGCTGCCACCCAGAGGAGAGCGGGGTGGCCAGCCCAGGCATCAACACAAACCACGGCAGCTCTTCAAAGCATCCTTTCCCAACCGGCTAAATCAGCGAGGAGGAAGACCATCTCCTAAAGCTCTCCTGGCCAGCAAAGCCCTGATTCACAAGGTTTTGGAAACCACTGGCCACTCGAGAGTGCTGTTTAATTATTACTAGTAAGAGTATTTGCATTACAGTGGCATCCTGAGGTTTCATCTGGGGTGGGGTCACATCATGACAGAAGCTCTTGTGCATGACAAGAGATGGTCCCCAAACCAGCCCCAGTTCCTACTCATAAGCTCTGTGCACTTACACTGATTTCTGTAACACCCCGTCTATTTGAAACACAGAGTTGGCGCATAATTGTTTGCACAACCACAGCGTTAGTCAACACAACAGAGAGGAGGAGAGGGAGGAAGCATTGGTCAAGCCCTGGAACAGGCTGCCCAGAGAGGTGGTGGAGTCCCCATCCCTGGAGGTGTTCAGAAAACGTGTAGACGTGGCACTTTGGGACGTGGTTTAGTAGCCATGGTGGGGTTGGGTTGACGGTTGGACTGGGTGATCTTAGAGGTCTTTTCCAGCCTCAATGATTCTATGAGGAGGTACGATCCCCCCCATCTCCTAGTTGGAAACTGTAGCGCAGGGGACTAACGATGGAAAGGGTCTGGTTGCCAGACTCGGCAGAGAGCTCTGACAACCCCTGCCTGCAGAGTGACCGCCGCGACGTGCTGGCAGCGCCGGAGGCAGCTGCTACAGCTCCTCAACCCTGTTGTAGCTCCGCAGCCGCAAACCCCATCCTGCGACCCCACCACAGCCCGTCCCCACGCCGCTGCAGAATTACAAGGTGAGCTTGAAAAACCATCAACAAAGGGAAAAAACCCCAGGTGCTGAAGCTGCCACCGCAGTTATCGTTTTTTCTCATGCAGCCGCTAACGCCGCACGCGTCTGCGCGTACGGCTGGGGATCTACAGTGGGAGAGACGTGCAAGCCCCGTGCCTCAGGCAGGCACCCAGGCCGTCCAGCAGCCACGGGGCAGCAGCAGCAGCAGGCACGGAGCCATAGGGCGAGGGACCCAAACCCCAGTCATTGCCACGCGCCCTCCTCCGCTGCGCTGATTTATCTGGAGCTGGCGGCGCGTTGCTGAATGGCACAGGATAGCGGTGGGGGGTGTTGCAGTAAATCTCTGGCTTCCCTGCGTAGTTTTCTTTTGCTTTCCTTTGCTGCAGTTAATCTGGATTGGGTGTCCACTTCCACCCCCTGAATTTACGGCAGAATCTGCTATAAACAAACGCAGGGCTCTCGTGCTCATCTTTTGGTGGCCTTTTAAGGCCCATTTTTACTACGGCACCATACTGTAAGCAACGTAACGGGAACGGCTTACATTTCGTGGGAGGACTCAGCCCGCGGGAACCAGCACCCAGCTCCCATGGGGATGCAACCCTCCACCGAGACACCCAGCGCCCAGCTCCCGCCGGGATGCCGGTCCCCACCGAGACACGTGGCTGAGCCAGAAACCAAAAGCTGAGCCTGCCAGTTGCTTTTGTCCGGGTTTTTCACGCCCTCCTGCCAACCAAACATTGTGCCAAGGGGTCTGTCGCATTTAAATACATGGAATTATCTATTACAATGCCTCAATATTTATTACATAGATTTCGCTTTAACTGCTTTGTAAATCATAGCAGAAATAATGGCCTTCCAACTGAGAGTCGTACGCCGTAATCAACCAACAGAAAGTCAAGATTGTAATTTAAAGTATATATTAAAGAGTCCTTATGTGAACGTTTTGTTTAAATTAGGAGATGGGACATGATTCAAACAATAAGACCTCACCAAAGATAATTTTCCCTAGCAAATCAGTCAAGGGTTCAGAGGAGGCTCAGGGGGTGCGAAGGAGCAATCTTGACCACCCAAGACTATGAATATTTTTTGTTGTCAGATTATTTGAACAGAAGACTCTGCCCAGCCAGCATGGTCTGTCTCTAAGCGGCACCTTGGAGGGTTCAGCGGTGGAGCCGTGTCTGCCTGCCCGGCGGGGCTGGCTCAGCGCGGCAGAGCTGGACACCGAACGGCGTCCTTGGGCCATGGCCAACCTCCCCTGGGCAAAGCCGCGCCGCCCTCCGTGCGGGCTCGCTCGCGCTCTCCAGCCCCGTCTGTCACATCTTCCCCGGCCCCAGCGCCCCGACACGTGCCGTCTGCTCTGCCTCCAGCGCTGGGCGGCTCCGTTTTGACTCCCCGCAGCCGAGCTCCCTGCTACATCAGCCCGCTTGCCATTGCAAACCCAGTCCTGTCCTGCTGCAGCGTGCTGTCGTGCTCGTGAGCGGTGCCCCTGCCGCTGCTGAACCCGTGGCGAGGCATCCAACTCCCCGCTACCGCCTCGCAAATGGCACCGTGCACACATCTCCCGGTCCTGGAGACCCAGAGCCCCTCTGCCCAGAGCAGGAGCCCTCCCTGCCCAGCCCTGCCCGCTCTGCCCGGGTACCTGCGGTTCCTTGCCTGCCCTTCGCACCCACAGGGGACCTCTCGGACAAGACTGCCGTCACTGTTTGTGCAACGGTGCAACTCTCTAAGGAAGCAAGCAAAACTCAAGGTACATCATCCCCGGGATGGGGATGCCCTAAGGACCTCATGGGTCGGACTTCTCCAAGAGCCTTCTCCTGGTGAGGGCCAGAGGTCTGCAGCCCAGTCCTACACAGAGATCACGGGGCGTTTATGAGCTCGGTTCTCATAGCAGAGCACGGTATTCCAGTATTTATGAAGCCTCCTTTCAATAATTATCACGCTGTTACATTGGTGAGTTTCTTGACAAGTTATTAAATCATAATTTGTAATTTAAATGCCAGCTTTTGGCGTGCATGCCTGCTCAGGATAAGCTCATTTTCATTTTTATTAAACATCACCTATTAAACACAAGGAGAATTTTCTTAGGAATAACAGAAAACACCACAGGTGCCTTATTTCCCAGCTCGTGTTGTAATGGCTTCAAAAAATTCCCCAAACGTGTAACCACAAGGGAATTGTTATGTGGTTTGGGAGAGGACTGAGGTCTGCAAAGACCTTCTCCGATGTGCGGGTGCTGGCTGGCACCTTCCCTTGGGTTTTATCTCCTTGCCAGCCCCTGGAGGTGACAACCCCCCCCGCTGCAGGCTTTGCATCATGCCATACAGCACCTCCGCCTCCCAAAGCCAAAGAGCACTCACCTAAAACCAAAGGAAAGCTCAGGACGTCTGAGCTAGACACCGGTGTCCAAAGCACCCTTCCAGAGATATCTCAGAGGATCGTGACATGGCAGTCACACTTCAGTGCCACCCAGTCCTTGGCTTTTCAAGCAGATGGTCAATTAATTATGCTCGTTTGGCGTTTATAGTTCCTGGCCCTGGGCTCAGCATCCAAACCGTGTACCCCCCCACCGCAGGAACGGTTGCAGCAGCACTGCCGGCTCCGTCCCACCCAGGGTTATCCTCCCCACCCTGCTGAATTTACGGCGAGGGGTTGTGTGTCCGTGGAGCCCAGGACTGAGCCCACGGCGTATGGCACAAACCATCAAAAATGGGACTAGGCAGCTGTTTTCACCTGAAAACAGCAAGTAAAAGGAAAAGAATAACTGCAGTGTGAGAGACGTGGGGGCCAGAGGATGTTCAAAAACATCCCTCGGGATGAGGGGTTGCGCACTTGGTTTAGCCCCTCTCTCTGGGCTGGATTTTGTGCTAAAATCCTGACTGACTTTGGGGCTGATGAGAGAAGGAATTACCCATTTCCCCCAGATGATTTCCATCTCCAGACTACACATTCTCTGCGATCAGACTGATTAGTTAAATAAATCATCCTTACCTGAAGATAATCCATTTATGCTTTTTAATTAAACACAATTATGACAATTTGTTCTGCTGCCTGCCAGATTGCATGTGCAATCGGAGACGAGGGCAGGAAACTTTTGCGGATGTGTTTACCTCCAGGCCAAAAAAAAGAGCAGAAAAGAACCGAAAGCACACCTTTTGGTGATGGTGGGAAGATTGGCTGGGAAAAAATAACAAGGGGAGACTGGGGAACCAGTTGAGATGATCGGTGTCCTCTGGAACAGCCGCGGGCTTCTCTTGTGCCATGCCTGCACCAGAGTATTAGGCTGGGTCCCCGCCGCATCCCGGCAGGCGCAGAAGGAGCTCGATTTCGGGGCTGCGTATCCCCCCCACCAAATGCAAACCCAGGACTAGGCGCAAATACGAATGCGGAAGCTTTCTTAAACCAGCGCTGTGTCCAACAAGACAAGAAAACACGTCCCCTTTCCTCTGCCGGGGGCTTTCATTCACATCAACTTTCCTTCAACTTGCTTGCACAGAGTGCGAGACAAAATAATGAGCCGGCTTAAATAGATGTTAGAGACCTTGCCGTTACTTAAAAGCCCTCTGCAGCCCCTCTCCCCGCCCCTCGCCGTCGCCTGCTCAAGTTCAACGGCAAGCGAGTACAGCAGACTATGTGCTGTTTGTTTTGGGTTCAATGGCATCTCATTTACACGTGTTAATTGCAACTAATTGGCACTAATTGGATGAACAGGAAACCCTCTGGGAGCACTCATACCTTTAATTTGTAGTAAATATCATTAATTAACATATGCTAATTAGAGCCAATTAACATTGATTAAGGGTTGCCAGCTACTTGGAAAGTACAACTATCCACGTTGTATTAAGTCAGCACAAAATATGATGCATGCTTTAAGCGCAAAAGAAGAGGCGAGCTGGCATAAGGCAGCATCGGGGCCGCACGCTTGTCTGCAGGCTGGCCGGACGCGTGCCGCACGCGGGGCACGCTGGGCTTTCGCACCGCTCACGACGCAGCCCTAGCACTGTGCGATCTCCCGCGGCCAAAACGCAGCGAGGGGAACAGCGTGCTACCCACCACGTAGCGTACCTCGCACCCGCAGGTGTGGTAGGAGAGAAAACGCATCTCCAAAATGAGTTGTTGCTACCCAAAGCATGAAAAAAACAACATTTGGGGCTCCGGGGAAGCTCGGCACCTCCTTGCAAGCAGGTCTGTTAAAGGGGATCTCTGGCCTTTAGAACAAAAGTCAAACCAGGACTTCTGCTGCCTATGTCCATCGGGCACCGACATGCTTCTTGTGGGGTTCAAGCACAACACGTCCCATCACGCTGGCCCAGACGGAGCCCCAGGCCTGGGCGCATGGGACAAAGCAGTGACTTTGCCAGCTGGATGAAGGAAAAGGGTCTGGTCCCATCCAGCACTGCTGGTGGGTGCTGTGCCATGTCTCCGTGGGGCTGCAAGGAGAACCAAGGCAGTGCTGTCCCCGTAGAAAACCACGTCCTCGCTGTGGAGAGCCCCGAGCAGGCTCCCAAGGGATGCTTCTGCGTGCCTGGGCTTGGCAAAACTCCCCGCACGGGCTGGGGACGTTACGGAGAGCTCAGCCCAAATATTTGTACAGCCACCGAGCTGGATCCCTGCTTTGCATGGCCCTAGGGGCAGGCAGGTGTGAAGATAGCTTCAAGCCACCGTACCTTACACCAGGACTTCTGCTGAGCACAGCTATTTGATCCAGCGAATATGGGTCACCGCGTTCCGGGGGTCTGCAAAGAGCCTGGGGCTGCTCTGCACGGAGCTCAGCCCCGCTCTCTGCCAAACGTATTTACCCAATAAAATCTGGAAGGTGTAAAACAACATGGCAAAGCTCCCACACAGGGTAAAATCCTGCTGCTCCCACGTCAGCTGCATTTTTGGGTACGGATACCTTGCAGCCTGCAGCCAGGGATGAAGCTCTGCCCTGGCTCCCAATGAGCCAGCTCAGACACCAGGAATACCGACGGTGGCAGCGCGCAGCACCGCACGGGCAAACATACTCCATATCACGGCACCCACTGAGCCCCAGTGCCGGGCGAGGGTGTTGGAGCCGGCACACGCCCCAGATCCCCCCAGCAGATCCCCTGGGACGTTGGTGCCGGCACGGCCAGGCCTTCGGGAAGCCCTGGTGCACAGGGCGAGCGCAGGGCCCTCCCCGCACAGGCCACCCTCTGCTAATTAATGAGCAAACAAAAATAATAATACAGTATACCTGATAATGGCATTTTCCTAAAGGGTAGGTCCTTTGCCAGCCAGGGATCGCCAATGGGCTGCGATGCCAGCACCCAAGCCCACGTATCCCAGAAAATGGTGGAAACACTGGATTCGGCCGTCCGCTCTTGCAACGAGCAGAGATGAGCAACCCGGGGGGTGTCCAGACACGGCCGAGTCGGTCACAGGAGGCTGAAGCTCAAACACCTCTTGTTCCCCTAAAGCTTTTGCACTAAAATTATTACCAACCTGTTTACCCTGCTGTTTACCGTTTCATTATCTGATACAACAACTGCTTATCAGTTTGTGTGGAAGGACAGAGAAGAAAAGCGCTTAATCTTAACGAACACCTGGGAGGAGACATGATTCGGGCTGACACCGGCTCCGTTTCCCAATTCACGTGTTTCTAAAAGGATTAGCTTTTTACACTGAGAAAACAGAGCCCGGGGTTGAGACATCGCAGGGAGAAGATGCACTGCAAATGCCTTGAATTTTGTTGTTTGGCTACAAAATGAGCTTTGTGAGCAGAGCGGGAAGCACAAGGTGCCGGCGGAAGGGGGTGTGCGGCGGCGTGTCCGTGTGCTTTCCCTTCCCAGCTCCTACCAATGTCGATTGCGTGGGATGGGAGCACACGATTAGCTCTGCCTCTAATTGCAAACCGACCCTATAATTTGAGGACTGTAATTAAAACACAGCATTTGAGGCCTCTTCCAGCGAGTGTTCTCACTCTTTATGTCGCAGACTGCCACAAGACGGGGTAAAGGATGGAAAAGGGATGGGGAAAGATGCTGCAGCCCAAACCCCGCTGCTCGAGCCCGGACCCAAAGCCCCGAGAGAGCCCAACGCCCGGCGCGGGAGCAGCGGAGCCGCGGGCGCAGTGCTATCGCTCAAAGACCTCCCCTCGGCCCCAAAGGCCGCCGCAGAGCAACGCCGCTGAAGAGATAGCGGGGGTTTATGGTTGTATTTTTTCCAAGCCTCCAGACAGACACACAGAGGCAAGCGCCGACGAAGCCGCGGTCCCCCTCACCCTTTCTGGGAGAAACCTCCCACTGCGCCCTGCGCTGAAACTCCTCGTTCGCTGGGCATCATTTTTGGAGATGTTAAAACCCTCGTCCTCAGCCTGGACACAGAGCGGGGCCGCCACAGAGCCTCGGGGGAAAAACCAGGATTGCGTGTCTAAAAATGGGCTGTAAAATTTCAGACAACTGCAATCAGAGGGGATGTCTGAGAACCTGAAAATGTATTTTTCATGAGTTTAATAAAAACGTCTGTTGGAGAGGAGCACCACTGACACATTTAAAGCAGCATCAGAAAGCCGATATGCTAAAAACGCCAACAACGTACACACATATATATATATATGGACACGTAACCTGCCCCTCCGTGAGGATATGCTCAATAATCCGATGGGTCCGTTCCACCTCTAATTACAGTGATCCCGCGACCCAGGATTCCTAACCAGGGCTTTAAATCTGAGTTTACAGTATTTAGGAAGCGTTGTCAATAATGTTTACAGTGAATTAATTACTGAAGTGATTTTAATTTATTTTCATTAATTATAATCTTATTAACCAATTAATTAAATCCAAATACAGGATGCGACATTGTTTGGTGGTTACACCCTGGTAAGCAAACAAGCAGCGTAATCACACTTCCAGCAAAGCAAACCAGCAACGAGGGAGGACCCGGGACACCAGCGCTGCTCCAGGTGGATCCTTCCAAGGGTTGGATGTTTTTGGGGTGCTGCTTCCCTGCTGCTCCCCGCCACCCTGTCCCACTCCCGCTTCCTCGCCAGGCACCGCATGGCCAGGTTATCCCACCCGGCACCCGCTCAGCTGCAGCAACAGGGTATTTTTTTCCCTTGGGACTCCCCCAAACATGAAAAATTTCATTTAAACGCCCCCCCCTGACAGCTCCTCGGTGTCTGCCCACTGCTGCTCCGCACCCCTCACCCGTGCCCTACACTGCCCACGGCAGGAGGTTATCAGATTTGTACCAACGCGGTACGAGAAATTCAGGATTATTTGACGACGTACGAGCGCGGATTCCTTGGTGAAAAGAAACAAGTTGAACGAATGACTTAACCGCTTGCAAATTCAAGATCTCTTTTTGGTTTACGACTGCCTTAGCATCCAGCCGCACATGGATACAACCCCCTTCAACAAACATTATGCACAGGATTTATTACAGATGTATACTATTTACTAGGGGTTATAGTGATATATAGTCTCTCTTCATCATTTGAGCAGTAAAGTATATTGTTCTGACCCTTCCACTCCCTCCATTTGCCTAAGACTCCAGCCACTTGATATTTTTCCAGTTCTGACATTTCAAACATGCCATGCCATATGTATTGCCACTTTCAGGTAATTATCACGTAAAATTAGGCTAGTCTTGTACATGAAACTAGCAATTAGCCAAGGATTGAAGGTCAAAGAGATCTCATTTATAGAGTCTCTAACAAAATGTTAAGTGTAAATGTGTGTCAGATGGTCCAGGATGCCGGATTATATGGGGTCATGACAACGGGTCTGAAGTGTCATCAAGCACGATGTAACCAGTCTGTTGGGCACAGCAGTACAATCTGGGACTTATCTCTTTCAGCCTTATCAGAACCTGTGCTAAATCTAGGACACGGCCTTAGAGGAGTTTCTGCAAAACCAGGAAAATGAATCGCAGCCCATTGTTTCCCTTGCTAGGGCTTTTAAACGAGCTGTTCCTTATTACAGCGCGCTGCACGTGGCAAGCCCGGTCCTCGTCCTCCCAGGATGTGTGTGTGCAAGCTGGAGCTGGACCCTGGTCCTCGTCCTCCCAGGACGTGTGTGTGCAAGCTGGAGCTGGACCCCCATCCTTGTCCTCCCAGGACGTGTGTGTGCAAGCTGGAGCAGGACGCCCGTCCTTGTCCTCCCAGGACGTGTGTGTGCAAGCTGGAGCAGGACCCCCATCCTTGTCCTCCCAGGACGTGTGTGTGCAAGCTGGAGCAGGACCCCCATCCTTGTCCTCCCAGGACGTGTGTGTGCAAGCTGGAGCAGGACCTGGTCGCTCCCATTCAGCTGAGGTCAGGTTTTGCCCCGTCCACGCATAAGGAAGGGCAGCCAGGGCTGCTGTGCCATGAGGAGGTGAGCAGGACGTGCTGGTGCTGGCTCCTGCCCCGGGGCTCTGCCAGGTTCCCGTAGGGGTCTGCGTGGTCCTGGGCAAGAGTGCAGCGGTGCTCAGTCCTGCGTGGGTGCCGTGGGGCTGTGGATCCCCCTCCAGCTCCAAAGGGGCTCTGCCAGGAACGTATCAGCTACTGGCACCAGCCTGTCATCTTTTAATGTCATCAGAGTGGGGTTATCCAGCAGGCCCAAAAGCATTTGGGACCTTAATTGGGTGCTAATTTGTTCATCCCTCATGAAGATATCAGCCTTAATTTTTGCTGATGCAGGGCCTCATCCTGCAAGCACTCGAGAAGGCAGAGCAAAGCTCCTCGGGACAGCGCAGTGCTGGGCCAGACCTTCCCTGCCCGAGCAGAGTGCAGGAGGGCTCCCTGCCATCCCCCTGAGCAGACACCGGGCCTTCTGCCCCTTCCCCAGTGCCCGGCAAAGTCCGTTCTGCGTAGAGAAGTCAGGGATGCTTTCACGTGCCTGCATCTTCTATCCATTTGCTTTAAGTGTTTGCTGCTGAAATCTCCCACAGACCCGGTCCCTCTGTGTTTCCCTCCCCCAACACGATGCTATCCCACTTTCCAAGTGCACTTGGGTGAACAGAGATGGAGCACAAAAGCCAAGGCAGGGCAGAGGCCTGTGCCAGGACTGTTGCTGAACGAGACCTTCTCCTTCTCCGACAAGGAAGGCGACGGCACCCGAATCAGGTGTTAAAAAAGCCTCTTTGCATAATGTCGTTTATTCTCACCTGTATAAATATTTATCCTTTCTTCCTGCCACTCTGAAAAGGAGAGAAATAATAAAAAAAAAAGTCTCATCTTCGACAACCCAATATGCTTTTCAGTGGGATATATCCTGCCAACTACTCCAGGTCCCTGCTGCGCGTCACCCCCTCCCCGGCATTAAGCCCCTGTCCCCGTTACAAGCAACCGTTTCCCACCGCACGTCGGCGGGGTTTGGGGCAGATGCCTTTCACGCGCTCCCCCGCCGAAGGGGAGGGCTCGCAGCATTTTCCTTCCAAGTTTTCCCCCCTGTCTCTTCCCTATCCCTCCGTTCCCCCCGCTCTCCGAACACCGTCGCCTCCTTTGCTTCTCCTCCCCTCTCCCGCTCCGGTTTCCAGCCCGCGTCCCTCCCGGCTCTGTGCCCTGACTACCAATGATGCTTTCAGCCCTGCTCTGTATTCTGGCTGGAGGCAGAGGTGGGGGCACGCCAGCCCGCTCCGCTCACCAGCCCTTCGCCTCCCGCACAGGGCCGCAAAACGCTGCGAGGAGAGAAACGAACCACTTTCCCGTTTCATCTGAACATGGCGCCAGCGCTTTCCTAATTGCAAATGAAGGAACCCCCAGGCACGCTGCACGGCTGTGGCCTGACCGGCGCACGGCAGACCCGGGGGCTCTCCCCGTCCTACTCTCCCTTTCCAGCAGCAGCGGCGAAGGGAGGAAGGATGCTCCTTGTGTTGACGCACCGGAGCCGGTGGGGTTATTGCAGATTCGCCCTTTGGTTTGCCATCCGCACCCGTCCCTGCCGGCAGAGCCGCGCCGAGGACGTCCTCAAACTTCCCCGGCTCTTCCCTCCGCCCCGTGCACCGCAGCCGCCCCGGCTCGTAACCTCCCTTTCCTCCTTGAAGCCCAGGTCGTAGCGGCACTTAGCTAAATTATATAACTGCAAACAAAGTGTGACAGCTTTATTTGTAATTATACTGCATTTAAAGGAACAAGATGAGCTTAATGAGTTAATAAAGTGGCTGCCTGTCAAAGCAGGGGCTGCTTTGCATAGGCGCCCGCGGGTCCTGCTCCGGGCTCATGCATATGGAGGGTGTACGGAGGTGCCGCCGGCCATGGCAACGCGCAGGTAGCAGCCCGCGGCCAGCTGCCCCCGTCCCAGAAGACTTGTATGAAGTGAAGACTTGTGAGAAGCGAGCATTTTGTCTCCGCACACTTGACAAAACAAAGACAACTCACTCCTCTGGTTTCATGCCACATTTTTTATTCATAAACAAGCTGTTGGCTGTAAAGACATGATAAAACTCGAGCTCAGAGGAGGCTGGCGAACATTTGAATGCAAATCCTCAGCTGCTACAAATCCGTCCTATTATTCAGCCGATTCCCCCCCCCCATTTTTGTCTTATGCTAAGCTAGGCAGGATCCCAACCAGAGATATGTGATAAACTCTGGTCAATGCAAAGAAAAGCACCAGCATAAAAATTCAAAGGCTTGCCTGGGAGAGGGGAGGCAGGCAGGCTCCGCGGGGCGAGGGAGCACGAACAAAGGCCACCGTGCTGCCGGGGGGGCTCTTCGGCGGCAGCCGAAGGTTTAGCTCTACATGCACAAGATTGCCCGTTGTGATCTTTTCTCACCTTTTTTTGCCCCGGCTAGGTAGCTTTCTCCCAGAGGGTGTGCGTGGGGACAACTTGGCACGCAGAAGAGGCAGGGAGGGCTGCCCGACTGCCGCAGCGCTGCATGGAGCAGCCCCAGCCAGGGGCGAGCACAGCAGCAACCCCCCAGCAAAACCAGGAGCCTCCCCGGCTCCCAGCCCCGAGCAACGGGAATAGCTCGTGGGGGGAAAAAACACAGCTAAAAGACACAGTGCAGATTGGTTTTACCAAATAGGAAAGGAACAGTAACTTAGTATTTTCCACTTTCACCCCCAAACCTTTCGATGACGCACGCGTGTTACAACACTGCTCAGACCCTTTGCACGTGCAAACCTCCGTGCAAGGGACGAGTCTCTGGCTGGTACCGCTGCCGGCCGCGGCCGTGCATCGGGGCTGAGGAAATCGAGTCCCAGAGGAGCGACAAGGCTGGTGCTGAGCGGTGAGGAGCAAGGATGGCCCAGTGGCCAAGCCCCGGCACGGGGAGCCCAGGACCAGAGTCTATAACTTAAACCCAGATATGTCGGCACCCCAAAACCCCGCATCCCCACTGCTTTCAGTCCAGATGTTTCACAGAGCCCAACATTGCTTTCAGGCTGGACCTGACCTGGCTCCTGCGTAGCTCCTGCCCCTTGTAGACATTTGTGGAAGGCTTCTAACCTCTGCAGCCCCCCGTTTTCTCAGCAAGCAGTGGGTGACAGCACTCCTCCCCGCTGACCCCGCCGGGGTGAGAAAGGCTTGTGGCCTTTTGCTGAAACACGCCTCACCAGCAACGCACCCCAGCTTTGCCCTTGGCCATAATAGAGGGAATTTCCGCAGGGAGAAGAAAAAAGTCGAGAGAAGATACAGTTCAGAGAGATGAGTTTTGCATGACAATTGGGAAATAAAGAAAATAAAAGTTAGTAGGAATTCATTTGCATGAGAACGCAAACGGGGGAAAAAAAAAAAAAGACAGATTATTTCTTTCAGCCTCTATCTAATAAATTATTTTGAGAAGAAAATGCACCAGAGGTCGTGAGCGTGAGCGGGAGGGCTGGGGGTCACTCAGGGCTGTGGTTTGCTGCTCTGGATCCTGACTGATAGAGATATTTGCATTTCTGGGGTAATTCTGCAGCACAAGGAAACCTGCTATCACAGTGTTACAAGACACCACGGGTCCTCTGCAGAAATAAAACAAGAAATCATTGAGCCCAATCCCTTTGCCTCCCTGCAAAACACATACGACCGATGTCATATCCCCAGCGGTGTTTCCAGAAACACTGAGCACCGACTGATTGCATTTTTGGTGCCACCTAAAGCCGGGCCTGCAGTCGGGGTGTCCCGATGCAGGATGTATTTGCTGTTCATTCAGCTGGCGACGTGATAAGAGGTAGATGCTGAACTGTAGCTGAAATTATAGCCAGGCAAAGTCCTCATAGGAAACGAGTGACCCAACAAAAATAGCCTTTCATCCTCCGAGACAAATTACAAGGCACAAACTTTGATTTTTATGAATGCACTCATTATTCTCAAGCATTCAAGCATTTTTTTTGTGAGCGTACGTTGCCCTATGGGCCGGCTGCTAACTGAACCCCCTGAAATGGCCATTACTCACGGCGGGGCCGGTACCTCGGGAAGGTGCGGTCCCCCCTCGCCGGTGGGCACGGGCTGCCTGCAGGCAGGGCAAACCCTTCCTGCGCCGGCAGCGATGTGCGATGCCCTCTAAGCACCTATGGGTGGGGGTCTACACAAACAAGCTCTGTTCCCCCTGTCTGTGAAGGCAAAAATCCCACCGATGTGAAGGCAAAAATCCCACTGATGTGAACGCTGGTGGAAAAGGCAAAGCAGGGTGCGAGTGGGGTCATCTTGGAAAAGGGTGGAAGAGGAGAGGAAATATTGGTGGGCGTTTCTGCCAGCTCCCGTGCATTGGGAAGAGGCCCCAGTACAGGACACGCTCAGACGTGCGTTTAACCTTCAACCCGTGTTAAACCACAGCTTTGGCCCCGCTCTATGCTCCTCTTCCCGGATTTCTTAAGGTGCCTGTTTATATAAACCGGCATCAACGCTGCCTGCTTGGCGGGGGGCCGGTTTCTGCGGACGCTGAGGCCAGGCACCAGGAGCAGGAGTCAAGCGATGGCACCTCCCCAGCTAGGCACAGGCTCCCGCTCCCTCCCCGCCACGTTGGGCAAAGCCCAGGTTTCTGGCGTTTGCAATCCGATCAATGCAGGGCCCCTGGTTGTGGACAAGAGGAGAGACTTAATTCTAATCTGTATTGACTGCTCGCTGCTTTGTCTGCCAATTTGCATCATGGACTTGTCTTAAACAATGATGTGGGCCTGGCAGGTTCTCTCACAGTAATCTATACCAGCGGGTCAAAATCTCTGAGCACTCGTTAAAGTCCATACATACAAAATGCACGTTTAACTACTGGAAAGATACCGAGGTGCATCTGTCTCAATATTTATCCACCTTCATCTGTAATCTGCTTAAACCCCAAGAATGCTTTCAATTCTTAGCAGCAGAAAGAGGCCACTTTCTGGAGGGGAGAGTATTTCTGTAAGTTTTTATTCTAAAATATTTTGTCATGCTATCTCATGTCCGAGGAACAGGTCAACGGAGGTGGACGGTGAGGAGATGAAACTGCCCGAAGGGGCTGAACTCGGTCTCCCGCCTCCTCCAGCACCGTAAGCTCCAGCTTACTGAACACCCGCAGCTTTTGCTTCTTTTAAAGCTGAAATTTTGCGATTGAGAAAAAAAACTCTCAGTGTATTTTGGGTAAAGGTCTTTTGGAGCTTCCCCTATTTCCACTTCTATCTTTCCCCAGGTTTGTAGCTATTGGCAAGAGCAGCTCTGGACAGAGCATCCTCACTGCCCTGCACTCTGCTGTGGGGTGGATGCCAGGGCCGAGGGGCACGCGTGGTGCCGTGGTCTGCCCTGTGAGTCCCCGCGGTGGGACGGCACATGGGACTGGGGGGCAACGTGCCCGGCTTTGGCCGCTCAGACCCACCTGCAGCCACCGCCAAGCTGGAGAAAGGCTCTGATCTGCGGTGCCAGCCCAGCACCACCACCCCATCTTGTAAAGCCCCCGACTCCTGACGCACGGAGCGTGGCAGGGAAACACAGGCAAGGTTCTGGGTTAAATGTTGAGCTGACAAAGACGTCGCTAAGCTCCAAAGCCCAGCCTGAGCGTGCACTTCCACAGATTTTGATAATGCAGCGTGTCAGCAGCCGTGGAGATTGAGTGATTAGGCTGGGGACACGGACACTTGTCTGCAGTTCATTTAAGCTTTGCCACCGTCTGCCTGCTTGTCAGCAGAGGTTTAGGGCTGCGGCGAGGGGGCAAGCGTGTGTGCGCGAGCATGCACAGCTCCGTGCATGAGCATGCACACCTCCGTGCGTGAGCGTGCACACCTCCGTGCGGGTCCATGCACACCTCTGTGTGGGTCCGTGCACACCTCCGTGCGGGTCCATGCACACCTCCGTGCGGGTCCATGCACACCTCCGTGCGGGTCCGTGCACACCTCCGTGCGGGTCCGTGCACGCCTCTGTCTGTGAGCATGCACACCTCCATGTGTGTCTGTGCCCTGCGTCCTGGCGCTGACTCCGGAGCGGCTTTAGCTTCCCCGCGTTTGGGTGACAATTTACAGCCTCCCGTGACCCCCGCTGCGGTGCGGCCAAACACTCTGTCCAGCCAGCGCTGCCTGGATCATGGCTGCGGCCCATAAACGTGATTTATAGGCAGCCATTAGGGAGAGACACTGCCTCTCACACCAACTCCTTGCACCAGATGGACTGTCTGCTACTTCAGCGACGGGCTCGGGTGGCAGTCGGTGACCAGGGCACTGCCCACCTCCCTCGACTTCCTAACTAGCTGGTTACATGGGGTTTGCAACCTGTCAAGAGGAGCCTGAGTTTTATAAATACGCTTCTGCTCTCGGGTATTTAAAAATACAAAGCGTTCAGCTGCAAGATAAAGAAGGGTCTGAGGAGAAACAGCCACTTTATTTGAGAATCAGTAAATAAAAAATCCACTTTGCTTCCCACCCCGGTGACGCTGGGGCAGCAGGATAGCCGGGGACAGCAGCGGCAGAGGGGCTTTCACAGCCACGCGGGCACCATCCCACCTTGCAGCCACCCGTGCCAAGTGGGGCCACGCTGCCTGGCGGGGGGAGAGACAGCCACCGTGGGGAGCCCCGGCACCTCCTGCTCACTGCCTTCGGGCTGCAATTACATTTTCCCCATCGCTCGGCTCCCACATCCAATGGCGCAGGCGTCGGGGGGCTTTCGGGGGAGCCTCTCGGCAGGACGGAGCCAGCGCGGTGGCGAGCTGGAGAGCGGCCGCCCCTCCCAGCGCAGGACGGCAGCCCCGAGAAATACAAATATGTAAAATAATGTTTTCCCCAGCTACAGTTTTCATACTCCAGCGTGGAGAAATGGCCTGCTCATCCAGCAACCGTAGAAAATCTCAATTTCCCACATAAAAATATTAGTGGCTGGCTTAAAATATTAACATGTGGATTGCATTGCCCTCAGAAGCTGTGGGATCGGAGTTTAGCATCAGCAGTTAGACACAGATATGGAATTAAAAATGTAAGCAGTGGCTTTTCAGGCCTTATTACTGCAGCGGGGAGGCCCCGCAGGACGGATGGCGGAGGGAGGGAGGAGGGCGATGCGGGGCTGGGGTTTCGTGCTATGGCTCTCCTCTCCTGCTGCTGTCCCCCCGGGCTAAGCGGAGCTGCCGCAGCCCACCCGACACCCCTGAGGTTACCCCTCGCCCAGCCCCTCGTCCTCCGCTGGGCCAGCCGGGTTTGCATCAAGCAGCATAAGCTGTCGTGGTGTGGTGGGAGCTTACGGCGAAGGTGTACGAGATGAGAGTGCAGGGCACGGCCGGGCTGGCGGGGTGCTGGCTCAGTGCGGCTGGAGGTGATGGGGAGCCCCAGGACAGCCCCACAGCTCCGGGGAATCTGCCCCAGGCTCTGCCCTGCAGGTCCTGTGCCACCCGGGCACATCCCGCACAGCCCCATCCCTCCTGCTCCAGTGCCCAGGGGTGACACCCCACACTTTCGGGTGGCTCTAGGGACATACCCAGCTTTGGCCCGAAGTAAGCGGCCCCTCTGCAAAGGGCTGGGCGCAAGGAGGGGCTGGGTGCAGCATGGGGGCTGGCACGTGTCCCCCTGCACCCCTGGGATGTTCCCGTCCTGCTGCCCGTGCGGGAGGGCTGTGGGGCTCGGGCTGCACCCATCCCCATGCCATCGCATGGCGACCCAGCCCTGGACCTGGCGAGGCCTCTAGGGGCTACTGTAATACAAATAATGAATAATTATGATGATATTAAACCAGTAAACCACAGATATTCCGCGAGCCCTACACATGACGACACACGTAAAACCCTTCCCGAATACAGAGACCTCTTTCCCTGAGGGTTTGGGCTCGGCTGATCTCAGACGCCGGCTGTGCGCGCACGCCGGCACCCACAACCGCACCGGAGCCAGCCCGGCGGGCGCCTGAGCGCGGCCGCTGCCGAGCCACCCGGGGAAGTTGGGAAGAGCAGAGTTTGGCAGAAGGTTAGCGTCGGAAACAAAAAAACTGGACTAAATTATTATTCCACCCATAGCCTTCACAAGGAAAATAGAAGCAGCAGATTGAGGCCTGTTTTCATATTTGATAGGGAACCAGATAAATGGCAGGCAGCTTGCTCTGATAAGGCCTTGCTCTGGGCATAACCTCTTTCTCTGAAAGCCTCTTACTATGCATAGAGTCAGGCTATCTGTGCAGCTGCACCTTGACACAAATATATCTGCACCCAAGATGAACCAATTCCCCCAGAAATTACAGGAGTGGGATTGCATCAGGGGAAGGGGCCGCAGTCACCGCTTTGCCGCCGCCTTTTTTTAACGGTACTTTTTTTCCCCCCAAGTAGCTTCTCAAACAAGCATTTCTCCCTTTTTCTCCCTTCTCCCTCTGCATCGCTCTGTCCCTCGTGCCAGCAAAGAGCAGAGAGGGTGATGGGGATGCAGAGCTGGGTGCGGGGTGCCGGAGCCGGGTGCTCCCCTCCACGCCGGGGCTGGCAGCCACCGCAGCGCCGTGCCCGTGCCCCTTCGGAGGAGAAGGGGTTTAACCCTCCTGAGCAATCTCACGCTTGGAAATCACCCCCAAATGTTCCTTATTTCAGGGGTAGCAGCAGCCGAGGTGACATTGATATAACCTGGGAGGTCCCGGGCGTTTAGAGGAGATGAACAACTGTGTCGTGCTGTACGACAGCACCCTGCCCAACGCCTTGGGTGCTTCAGTACTCCCCAAACTCCCTCCCTGTGTGACCACGGAGCCCAAACCCCCTCCTCTTCAGTGGCACTGGCTCCTAGGTACCAAATTACTTTGGGAAATGGGTCTTGGCTCCAAAGGCATCAGGGCCAGATCTTCCCATGGTCCCCATGCATGATAGAGGCCATTCCCATTAACGTCCAACAACAGCTAGTCGCTTTAGAGTCCTCCGTGTCCGACAACTTCCCTCTGCTGCACTTCAGGAGCCAGAGCAAATGTGTCTTGGTAAATGTGACTGATGGTGGGGAAGGAAAGCCGGGCCGGGGCGGAGGGACCCCAGGATCGGGAATTACAAGGATTTTCCCATCTCTGTGAGCAGAACCTCTGCCTGCCAGCACAAGAAGAAACATCCTGAGCACCACCAGTTCCCCAAGGAAACAGAGAAAACCAGAACAAAAGTTGGTTACAAAGATTTGGGAGAAAAGGAGAAGAGATATCCGAGGAAACGGCCACGCTAACTGGGTATTGAGCATCTTATGACCCAACTCATATTAATTTCCAGCCGTTAATTGACACGAGTAATGTCCCTGCTACCAATACCACTTTTTTTTTTTTTTTTTTAACCAGAAGGGACTGTAAATTAGTTTCCCAGCTGCACGGCCACTTTAAAGACTTTATCCTAATGTTCTGTTTGGCGGTGACATGAGCTCTATCATCATAAGAAGAACAAATCAGCAATTAGTCTGCGAGAGGCATCGCCACGGAGGTAGAACAGCCCCTAGTCAGAGGGAGAGGGAATCCTTTACAATGAGAGGCCCCCGGGAGAGTCGGGACCTGGACCTCGTGACGATGATTGATGCTGGCACTGCAGAGACGCACCACACCTCCCCAGAAAATTAAAAGCCTATTTGGTACGGTACTAACAACACATCACATTGATATTGTCTCATTACCCATCAGCACAGGGTCCTCGTCTTCCCGTTCGGACGGTATGAGGGGAAAAACCCCACTTGCCCCCTTTTCTCCTCATCCATCCCAGAACACGCTTGGAAAACCTGAAAGTGAAGGTTGAGCGGATTCCAAGCCCCTGTACCCTTCCTTGTACATCATTATTATTATGATATGGATTTATGTCTCACCTAAAAGCTGGGGGTCTGCGGGGCTGGATGCTGCCCGTGCGCAGCCCCTGGGGCAGCCCTCGCTCGCCGGAGCCCTGCCTTCTCCCAGCCTGGCACAGGGCGATGCCGGCTCCGTGGATGCAGATTACAGCTGGCTGTGCCAGCACCAGCGCTGAGCACCACATGCCCAAACCACCTCGGGGATTTGCATGTGGCCATATGAAGGAGCCACGCGAGCGGGGGATCGGCTCGTGCTGCAGATGGAGCCGGGGGGAGCGAAGAGGGGGTGCTCGGGGCAGGGACGTGGGGAGGTATTTGCAAGAGGGGCAGATTTCATCTGAACACCACAGTTGCCGAGGTGCAACTGGCCCTGCTGCCAACTGTGAAGGGCCGTCGGTAGAAAAGTGAAATATTAGAGCTTCGGGGTTTCCCTGCCCCCACTCCTTCCAAACTGGCATCTGTTACGTGTTGGGTTGGAGCAGCAGATGCCTGGTTGCAGCTAATGACAGCAGTAGTCTGTTAACAGATGCCACGTATCTAGCAACAGCCTTTGTCTGATCAAAACACCAAGTGCTGATTTAGCTGTAAAGGTAGCGGGGCCAAGGCCTTTACCTCCCCGCAGCCGGAGGGGTCCGAGCAGGAGCAGCGTTCTCGCCCCTGTCCTCTCCCCTGGTGCCAGAAGAGACGCAGCTCCAGGGGCTGCCCGGACTGGAGCATAAAAACCAGCTCATCCCACGCAGAGCACGGAGCGGGCGACAGTCCAAGATGAGCAGCCCTGGTCCCTGCAGAAGCACTTTGCTGGGTGCTAAACCCAGCAGAGGAGCGATGCAGGGAAAGCACCGACTGTAGCCGCCCTCTTCCCGCTTTCCCTGCCCTGTTCCCTTTGGTGCTCTGCCAGGGAGCCGGCTGGCAGCCAGCCGTGCGCAGGCAGGAGCGTGCGGGAGTCACGGCCGTGCCAGCTCTTCCCTGCCCCGGCTCTCCCCATCCCACCCAGTGCACCCAGCCCGGCCGCTGGCACGTCCCCACACCCCGGCTCATCCTTCTGCCACGGTAGGGATGACGTCTCCACCACCATTAATCTGCCGGAGAGGCTGCTGCTGCCCTCCTTGCCCCGAGCAGCAGAAGGGATGCCCGTCTCTGCCCAGGACTTTAAGGACAGGGGCTTAAATAAAGCATCCCAACGCCTCCGGGAGCCATCCTCCTTCTGCTGTGGCCGTCCCTGGTTAATTCAGGCCCAGCCAACGTGGTGAGCAGAAAGGGCTGAGGTAAGGCGAGGTATCTCAAGGGTGCTGGATGTGCAGCCAAAGCACTGGGCTTGCAAATAGGCGGCACGGGGTGTCTCGCTGCCACCCGGGAGCACGCCGGGCTCCCGTGAACCTCCACAGGCATTAACTGAAGAGAGCAAAGGCCCGATCCTGCGCCCCTGGGAGTCCCGAGGGCTGTGAACGGCTCAGATCAGGTCCTGAGGGCATGAGCGCAGACGCTCATTTTTCAAGGCTCACTCTGTCAGCCTTCCCATTTCCATTTCCCCAGCCCCGCCAGAGATTAGGCCACATTAAACATGACGGGGTCCGGTTCTCCTGCCCACGGGCTTCTGCCTCTCCCGGCGACACTAACAGCAGTGACAAGCCTGTATGCAGAGCAGAGGAGACCCCTAATTGCTGGACAAATTACATGTTTAAAATCAAACCTGTCTCTGGGAACAAGGGAAACACAGTGCTGCTCACAATGGAGAACTTCTGTGCTGCTTCGGAAAATATTTAAATAACAAGATTAATCCCCTTTTCCTTCAAATTAGTTAATAAAAATTGCTTTCTCTTGGTGCTGAATACCTGTTTTCACAAAAACTACCTTTTAGGGGTACTTGCAACCTCCTAACACAAATAAAGCTTGAGGCCTGGTCAGATTTTTTGGGTCTTTCTGTGCAAAGACGAAAGCTTGTCTTCCCTGGGGTGCCCATGCTCCCCGTGGAGAGCCCGGTGCAAGTCCGTGCTTCGCACAGGGCATCGCGCGTTATTTCTAAGAGGAGCCAAGCAATCTGGACGCAGGTATCAAAAGCGCTTGACCTGGAGGTCGGCGGCGAGGCAGACCTGCTCCGGCATCTGCAGCACCTCTCCTCCCAGGAGACCCTTCCAGCCGCTCGCTCTCCCATTGCGCAGACGGGGAAGCCGAGGCAGAAAGCAGCCCCTTCCACCAGCCACCCACTGCCGAGCAGCCTTCCTCCTCTCTCCGTTTCTATTTCCTTGGACTTATCGCCCTGCCACACTAGATAGGCAAGGACAATACGGTGAAGAACCAAATGAAGAGAGTTTTTAACCAACACACAGGAGCCTAAAGGATAATTAAATGACAAGACTTATCAGCCCCCATGGGGCATTTCCATTGTATAACAGATTAAAAAATGTTTCCTTTCCAAAGAAAAAACAGTCGCTGATCTACCTTTCGCTGAATCTATTAGACAACTCATCTGAAACAAGTTTCGCATTTTTTAATTCGACCAGCTGATCCAATCCCCTCCTTTTGATTTCCCCAGATGGCAGGAGCAGCTGGAATGGAAAATCCTTCCCCGCCAGCACCGCAGCATCACCTGGCCATCAACAGATCGACGTGCTCGGCACTTCGCCCGCTCCCAACGGGGAGGGAAGCAGCGAAGAG
>VYZW01058356.1:16126-121126 GCA_013401315.1 Balaeniceps rex | reverse complement strand
TGTACATCACTCAACGCTAAAAGCGACGAGCCACAGACATGGGGCAGCAGCACCTATATATTTACTCCAGGCCATTTTTCCTGCCCTGCCCTATAGAGGTGGAAAGGGTCAAAGCTCCCGTTGCCTCTTGCCTGGAGAACCCTGCTTGCCCTAAGATCCTCAACCCCACAAAAGCGGGGCCGGCGCATTCTAATCGCTTCCCGCGCGGCGGGAGCTCATCTAGCTCATTAACTGAGCTGTGCTCATTGTTTTGCCCTTGCTTAAGCAGATACAACACTGCTACTGTATTTAACATAAACCCCATCTCGCTGCTCTCTCCGCACATACACGCACTGAGGGTCCCGCTGACAAATTTGGATGGCAGATTTTTCTTTTTTTTTTTTTTTTTGAGAACAGAGAAATATTTTGGCGACGGAAATGCTTCTTCCCCATCGCAAGTGCCAGAAAGGAAAAAGCCGAACCACGCCGAAGCAAAAGCACGTGCGGGGCCAGGCCCGCCTGCTCTCAGCCAGCGTAACGCTGCTGAAGCCACCAGCGGCAGCGGGGCAGGGGAGCCGGCTCACCGCACCCTGCTCCCGGGCTGGACCTGCCTGGACCTAAAAAACTATTTAATGCTATTTAATGCTGGCAGGAGAGGTAGCTGTGCGCCCGGATGCAGCCTGCTACGCACCGCGCCGATGCTGGGAAAGGAGGGCGGACGTTGGCCTGAGGGACCCAGCACCCAAGCAGGAGCCCGGCTGAGACGGGGCGATGCCCTGCAGCCAGCTGCCTTCCCCTTCATCCCTTTGTGTCCATCCTTCCTCTGCAGAAGGATATTCCTAGCAAAGTTTCGCACACTTGATTTGAATTTTTTTTTTTTTTTAAATTTCTAATCAAGGGGTGAACTTGTGAAGGATTTTTTTAAGGTTGCCATCCTTAAGAAAAAGCTATTTCTAACTAACTTCTGTGATTTTTGGGGAGTGAGTTTTATACAGTTTGTTCATCTTGAGGAATCTCTTTACCTTCTATTCTTCCATCTCTGTCTGGTCTTCAAGATATGCTAATCAGTGTGTAAGTATATCCTTTCAAATAATTATCATACATTATACTCTACTCATCTCTGTATAATTTCCTCATATGCATAATCGTATTTGACTTCCTTATGAATGTAAAAACCATCTTACCTTGGGCAAGTTAATCTTCATTGATTGAATATCAAATTCATTTGAATGTGTTAGCAAAGCCTTCCCCCTCCCTCCCGAACAGGAGAAAACGGAAGAGAAATACACATTTCCTATCCTGGTGCCGAAGAATTTGTGTATTTATTTGGTCTTTATTTCTCATTTTGCTTGTTAAGTCCCTTCCTTCCTGCCCCACTTCTTCTCTCTCCCTTTCCCTTTAAATAAAAATTAAAAAAGAGAAAATGCAAGCAATAACAGCACTTGCTTTGTTTCCAAATGCAAAAGGCTTCTTTCACTCCACGCTTTTGAGAAGGAGAATCGCAGAACCTCCATAATAACTAACTTCAAAAGGGTGGAAAGCAAAGCCAAAAGTCCTTAAAATGAAAGGCGAGCCACCCAGGAAACGCCGCTGTGGGAATTAATCTTTCTCCTTAAAACTGTTTGTGGGGTTTGATAGCAACAATCCCCATGCACAACCCCCTCGCTGCTCCTCCGTGCGTCCCACCAGCACACGGGTTTCAACCCAACGTGCTGCTTTGGCTGTGCCGGTGGAGGATGAGGATGGTGAGACTGACCCTGACCCTGCTCCTCCTCCTAACCAGAGGAGGACCTCCTGGAAACCTCCCTGCACACCCTTCTGGGTACAAGGCTCCGTGAGAAGAACAGTGCTTTCCTGCCCAGGAGAGGGATGAGTGACATCCCAGCCCCAGAAGAAACTCCTTTGCTTTCAACAGGGATGGGTTTTCACCTGGGACAACGTCGGGGCTCCCTGCAGGCGAGCCCCTGTTTCAGGGTGGATCGCCCTGATGCTCACCTGCTAGTCATCGAGCCGCTTCAGCAGCGTGTCCGAGCTACAGGCTGAAATAGCTAACGCATCTCTCATATAGGAGGCAACTATTAAATAACAGACTCGGAGCTTGTCCCCAGGATGGGAGAAACCATCCCTGGTGCCATGCTCCTGCTTCCATTTCCTTATGCATCAGGTGGAGAAGGCGTCCTCCAAGCCGACTGCTCGGCTGCTGTCCCCAAGGCCTAGGCTATGAAATACTCTCAGCTGAGTTTAAAATTTTTGAAAGTTTTGTTTTGCCTTAAAAAAAAAAAAGGTCAAAATAACAACAAAGCAGAAATTCATGAATTCCAATAACATTCAAATCTCCCCCAGATTAGGCTTCTCGCTGGCCTCAGCTGGAGCAGATGCTAGTAAATCAGCACTGGGGAAATGCCCTGGTGATATTTTCTTACCCAGCATTTAGGAAGCAGATGATATTATCAGTTAAAATCCAACGTTATATATGGCAGAGCCCTGCCAGGCTCCGGGGCCCACGGAAGCAGCCCAGCACCACTCCACCGGCCGGGCATCGGCCCGACCCGCAGTGCCCCTGCGCCGGGCTTCGCCGTCACGTTCGGCAGGGTGATGAGGGGGTGCAGCCCCGGACAGCCGTGCTTGCCTTCCCTTCAGCGCTGCTCCCCCCCTTTATACGCTATAATCGGTAAGATGCGCGTTTCGTCACTCCCGCACCCCCGACGGAGTGGCTTTGGACCCTTCTCCAAAGGCAGCGGGACATCACCCCAGGGCCACGGCCAGGCGGGGCTGTGAGGAACGAGACCAGGCTCAGCCTCAAGTTATAATCCCGCAGCAACGCCCGTGCAGATGGATTCCTGCACAGAGCCCTTCTGGCTCCGCCGGGAGACCTGCCTGCAGCCCCGCGGGACCTCCCCGCGGCCACCCGTGGGCGAGCCCTCTGCCATGCCCGCCGCGGGCCAAGCCTCTTTGGGGTGCGCTGGGCAGGCGCGCGTGCGCGTTGCAGAGCCGTACAGCGCACCGGTCATTTATCTGTGACTTCCACACATCCGACAGCTCGGTTGGAGCTACCGCTACGAGTGGGCTGACGGATGTCCGGAAATCCAGGCGCAGGGCCAAAGTCCGCGAATTCTGGCTGGGCGAAACTTCCAGGCTGGGAAACCTGGACATATGGGAGCCTCCGTCCGTGCCATTGCGAGGCCTGAGCCAGGAGGGCGGCAGGACCAGGATGGTCAGGACATCGCTGGATCGTCAGGGCTGTGTCTATTTTCAGCTCTGTTTGCACCAGGAGGGAAACGTATGTTACGTCGTGTCAGATGGGTAAGCCGTTTTGGGGATTGGTGGGGAAGACATCAGTGCAGCGTACAGACAAAGATTATATTATGATTAATCAAGTTAATGTGCTGTACATTGTTAACACTAAAATTTTCAGAAGAGGCGTGTCCAGTTTGTGTGTGTGAGGTTTGATTCCTCTCGATTAGAACAGGCTAATGTCCTACAAAACATATGACTATAGGGTTTTTTCTTTTTTTTTTTTTTAATTCCTCTGACTCAGTGAGGTATTTCGCTCCACAGCTCTGGCAAACCTTTCTGCACAGCTCTTCAAACTCCTTCCCCAGCCTGGACCTGTCTTTCTGCAAAGCGAGGGCCTGACCCAGCACACCCCAGGTACGGCACACGGTGCTCCCTCTCTTGGAGGCCAGCGAGACCCTTCAAGGCTCTGCGTTGCTGCAGGAGCGGCCTCAGGAGAATGTGGGACGTCAGACGGAGGGAAAGCGTGACAAGGCTGCAGCTTATAGAAATTTTGGGGTATTTTCCTCCCTTTTTACCAGTACTGAGGTTGGCCCCATCACTTCTGAAATGATCACCTCTCACTAAGCAGGTCACAGCATGAAGCACCCCAAGTGCATTTTACTCTCAAAGCATCGATGACCTCGAAGGAGGCATACCGCATCATCCCACCTTCTATCCCAAACCCTGCACGTGCTCAGAAACGATAATTTTGGGTAGAGGGCTGGGATGAGGTGCTTTCCCTGAAAACTCCTCCCAAAACCTCCCCCGCCCTTGTGCATATGCGCAAAGGGGCACAAACGCCGGTCCGGCGGAGGTCCCCCGGGAAGGTGACTGGGGGCGCTGGGGACAGGGAGTAGCTTTGCCACGTGGATCATCTATCAGGGCCCGGACAACGCCTTTCAATGGGGATTTAATGATGATGAGCAGCAGACCCCGTCCTGCTTTTACGCCACCCCTGGGAGGCTGCGGAGAGACAGGCTTTCACGGCCGGCTTGCACTTTCCCTGACCCTTGAACCTCGGGGCCAGCACTTTTATGGGGATGAAGCGACACAGTTCCTGTAACCTGCCTCGGGGGCCCTGAAAAATTAGACTGAATCAAAGCAGAAAATGAGTTTTCATTTATCTTGTGATGATGCACGAGGTTACATGAAAGACAAATAGCTGCTTCTGACTCTTCCTTTATCATTGTCACTGCAATTAATAGGCTGTGGCCTTCGTTACTGTGTTAGTACTAAAGAGACCGCGGGCCCTGGGGGACGTTAACGAGAGGAGAAAAGCAGTCCAATCTTCTGAGAGTTCTGTCATGTTACGATATGCTAACCTGTTTCTTTTTAACTTGCTGTTAAAGTGCTGGTGACTCAGCGGATGAGCAGAGCATCGTGCTGCCAGCGCTAATCCACCGCCTCCATCAGCGGCGTCACCGGTCCTGCTCCCTGCGGCCGGGACGGTGGCGAGGGGACACGGGCAAAGGGTCCTTGAGACTTGATGGCCTTCAACGTCCCCCCTGTGCTGCAGCGGCCAGTGGCATCTAGGTCAACACGCAAGTTGGATGCTACCACCGGGATGGTGGGAGCTCAAGTTTTCTTTCTGGCGCTGGCAGCCCTCCCCGAGCCAGGACTATTTCGAGCATGGGTGACACAAGCTGCCCTGGCACTGCAGCCATCCCCCAGCCCACACCGCTGGCCGTTGCTTTCCAAGCTTGCTGCAGCCTGTCCTTGCTCCTCTGTCCCGGCAGCGGGGCCACCTCCACCCCATCGTCTCCCAAAGCCCGCACGGCCTCTCTGCTCACACCACCACCATGACACACCTTCTCTCCTTCATTATACTGCACCCCAACCATCAAATCCCCATCCCGACAGAGTTAAGAAAGCAGTCGAAGTTATTCCCACCATCAGTTACGCAGGACAGGGAGTCATCTGTCACCTGAAACACGTGCACCACCACAGATCTTTTCCCACCTCATAAAAGCAGATGAGCCGTGTGTGTGTGCTTGTGCGGTGGCTTCGGCTGCGTGCCGAGAAGGATGCTCGAGCTGAAAGCCGGTCCGGGGGACACAGCCGGGCCTGTCCTCCTCACCGGCTTGGTGTTGCCAAGCCCTGGGTGATTTATTCTGCCTGTTAATGCCGTCTGCCCACTCTTCTGACTGTGTGGCTCCAAGTGCCCAGAACCAGCTCAGATTTTCCCATTGCCTCTGTCCTCCCACCGCCAAGGATGAGGATCCCAAAAGGTTTCCAGCTCTCCCGTCCCATCAAACACCCCCAGGGACAGCGCTGCCTCTCCCAAGGCTGCAGTGCTGGGAGAAATCTTTTCACCTCACAAACAGCAGCAAAAGGGAGGAGTACCCACACAACGTGATAGCGCAGAGCCGATACTGCGCTGGACCTGCTCACGAAATCCCACGCCAGCGACAAGCCTGTCCAGGGTACCAGAAAAACCCTGAGCTTTCCTGTTACTGATTTTCTCAAGAACTGCTCAGAGCATCCTTTGCTCAGGCCTGGAATAAACCCAGCGTTACTGACCAAGCCCTCCCCAGCCTGGGCTGCCCACCCGAGATGCAGACCCTGCTCTGAAATCTGCTGAGCGGCTCCCCCAGGACCAGCCCCGGGACCTGCGTTCACACCTAATCCGAAGCGGAGCCGTTTTGGCTCTCCCCTGCTGCTCCCTCCAGCTGCCCGGGCTGGGCTCTGGGACAGCCGGACTGGGACCAGTGAGAACCAGCAATCCCATCTGCGGGGAGTTACAAAGCAGAGAAAGTCGCTGGGGTTCGATGTGCAGAGCCAGACGTCTCCTTGGCCTTCAATTTGAGACCCCAACACATTTGAAGCTCTTTATACATACCCGAGACAAACTTGGCTGTATAATTAGAAGCTTAAGTAAATCTACCCCAAATTTTCAGAAGACTTTGTGGGCTCGTGCGTACATTAATTCAGGGGTTTCCCAGTCAAAGCTAACTCTGCACTGCAACCTGGTTTTGACCTTTATCATTAATTTTTGGTGCTAAAACACTTCTATAGGCTTTGGTGTAGCCCATTCTTATGTGATTGCGGCACTATTCCCTTTAATTGGTGCTTTTTGAGGTTAATTGAAAAGGAATCCATGATTGGCAATCAAAATTAAGAGAATTTTGTACGGATTAAAGTTGTCCCGAAACAGTAGGGAGAAAAATGTTTATCTGGGAAAGTGAAATTGCTGGTGATGTATGTGCCCTGTCCCACAGCTCGGGTATCCCCACATCCTCCAAGAGCGAAATGAGGGGCCGTGCAGGGCTGGTCCAGACCAAGAAGATGCTATGGGTATAAAGGCTCATTTCAATCTAAATGCAGTTAACATGCTCAGAGTCGTTCGGGATAAATGGGATACTTAAGGACACATGATGGCTAATCTCTGCTATGACATTTGTGGAGGAGGAGGAGGAATAATTTAGACGGAGGGTATTGTACTGCTCAGGAGTTATCCCCTCTCTCCCACCGTAAGTGGAACCAATTGTCAGAAGGAGAGCGGGGCACGCTGCCGGCACCTCCCGCCCAAGGGTCCCGAGACATCTCACCGACGTTCTCCAGCTCCTCTGCAGGTGCGTTATTGACCCCATTTTGCAGACGGGGAGCCGAGGCACAGAGCATTGCAATATAGCTCTGGGAGGTGCTACCGAGCCTCCCAGCTCAGACTGGGTGCGTTTGCAGGCGAGAGAGCCAAAGCAGTAGAAAAAGCAGGAGAGGGTGGCCAGGCAGCTCGCTTACGGGCAGCGATACACAGGCAGGGGCAGGTACAGACCCTGCCGCTCACCTGCCTTCCCAGAAACAGCAAGGAGTATTTCTGGGGCTTGTACAGCAGGGCTCAGCCAAGAATCGCTCGCGCTTTTAAAGTTAGAGACCTTTTTTACACATTCTTTTAGATGCAGGTTCTAGGCTCTGCACCTCTCATCCTGTTGAGGCTCCTTCAAGCACCAATTTCTTGATCTGCACTTAAAAAACGAGGCTAATTATCAGCAGAATCAAGGAAGCCAAAAGGTTTGCAGCTGATTTTCCACGGCCTTTGTTCAGCGCAGACTTGGCAAAGCCCCGGCTCCGAGTACCACTGCTCCCCGATGTCACTGCTGGGGCAGAAGTATCACTAAACAAATATTCATTATACTGATCATCGCAGCGTGGGTTTGAGGGAACCGCAATGTCGTGTAAGTGTGAAAACATCACTCCTTCCCAAGTCCTGACCCCTCTGAACTCAAAAGCAAAACTCCCCTTGACTTAATGGAGCCGGGATTTCGCCCCTAGATGGCTCTAGGATATAAGTTGTTTCAGGCTACGCCGAAGGATGATTTGCAAATCTCGGTTCCCTGTTTGTATCACAGCAGTACCCGAAGGTCTGGGTATTTCCTCCAGACGCCGGGGGTAGCAGATGTCCCTGTCCCAGAGCGCCTGCGTAGCCTGCGCTACTCGGTGCCGCGCACGGCGTGATGCCCCTTCGCGCAGCACGGGGCCCCGGCAGCGTGGCGAACGCGAGAGACCGTAGAAAAGCCTCGGCAGCATTGGCAAGCACCTGGGCGCTTGGAAGCGGCTCTCCTGAACCCCAGACAAAACCTCGGCGACTGTAAATGAAACCCCCAGCTCTGACGTGCTGCTGGTGCCATAAGCGGCAGGGCTGGACTGGAAATGTGGTTCTTGGGGTTAAGAGCAAACGCACCGATGCATCGCCTTGGATAGACAGACGATGGGTAAGGAACAGTGACAGATCCTGGGCAGGGAGAGGAAGAGGGAAAGAGGCAACTTAGGGAAAGAAGAAATGCAATAGCTCCTCTCTCCTGTTCTGCTGGTGAAGCTTCCTCCACCTACTGGTAATTAAAATACAAATGATATGGCCAGGAGATCCCTGCCCGCAGAGACACATTGCCCATTTCCGCCACAGAGATGAAAAGTTTAACCACCATTAATGGAGTGGTGGGGAAAGCGTTGCCATATACACTCCATCACATATTTATGATGCTTGAAAAAAGATCAATAGAAGCTATATGCAAGGGTCTATAAATTTAATGTAGCATGATCATTTAGTATCAGTTGTTTCTTAGATTAATAACGCAGGGACGGGCCGCGATCCTGAAACATAGGAAAGTAATGCTGACTTGTTACGTACGACACGCGTTGAGTTGCCTCCATCGCCCTGGCCCTTTGCTAGATGCTGCCTCAGGCAGCGAGAGGGACTCACCCACCGGGGTGCCTGTGCCGCCCCGGCGTTACCGCAGCCAGAGCCGGCAGCACCCACTGCCGCTGACTGCACCGTCCTGGCCACTAACGTGCACAAGCAGCAAGCGAGAGGGAAGAAACTGCGCCATGAAGATGCCCTCGCCGCAAGCGTCACGGCGGAGGGACGAAGGCCTCCAAGCCGAGCGCTTGCTTCCCCCAGCCTGCCGGAGGGAAAAGCGCTCAGCATCCCCCTGCCTTCGCCGAAACGCCCCTGCCTGTCTCCACGGGCTGCGCAGGGGCCAAGGACTGGCTCTTCGCATTGACCACAATATGTTATGGTTCAGTGGAAGGACCTTAAACTTACAGACAAGGACAAGGCAGTAAAAGATGAAGCACCTGAACCCCCCATTTCCAGATTACTAGACCCCAGGTGTGTGCTAGGGAGCAGTTAAATTTCATCATTACCCTTTCTTCTATGGTATTTTTTATAGTCCTTTTTACTACTGGCACTAAAGGTGCCGGACGCATCCCAGGAGCTAAGAGGACATCACTCGTCAACCTGACTGCTCGCTGATATAAAAAAATGACAAGTCCTGGCTTAATCTTTCTGATAACTGTGTTCTGCATGGCCCATCCATCTCCATGGAGGAGTTTTGGTGAAGCCGGAAGACAAGAACATCACAGCATTTAAGAATGAAAAATTAAGTGCCCTTTTTGAGCACAGCATGGAGCTTATTACCGCCGAAGTGTTCGCCTGCTCCTCCTCAGGTTGTGTGCATGCGCCTGCACTTGTCTGGAGTGAAGCCCCTGCTTTCAGCCTTTAATAATTTGGCTGCAAACAGAAAAACAGAAAAAAACAGACCGACCGACCGACAGATTCAAAAGACCCACAAATTCAGAGACCTCTGACTCCAAAGCAGCCAAACCCAGGGAGGCAGGGCCACACAAGCCTGCCTGCGGACTTCCAAACCACTGCCGGGGCTCTGTGTCCCCTCGCGGCAGCGGAGCCGTGCGGAGAGCTTGTGAGAGCCTCACTACAGGTTTCCTAAAGCTCCAGCTCCTGGATTCAGGGGAAAAGAAGAAAGTTTGATGTATGTGTAAAACCAGTGGTCACAGAGGGAAGTTTTAAAATCTGAGCCTCAATAGCTTAAAGTGAACGCAGAAAGCCCCTAAAATTATTATTTTTCTGGTGTTTTTTGTTTTTTTTTTTTTTCTTCACTCTGCAAGTTGGCATTGCTGAAGTTAATTGTGATGTGCCAGTTAGTCCCTGAGACCCGGGGCAAATAGCTGCACCCCACTCGGCTCCCGTTCACTTGGAGATTTTTAAAAACACAGGCGCTAGCCACAGATATTGTTATTGTATCAGAAATCAGGCTTTTTTCCATGAATCCGGTGCCTTCTCTATTTGGCTGTAGCATAGCGTTGCCAAAGAGCAGGTGGAGCTCCGCAGCCCCAGAGGCAGGACGGCGTCTCTCTGCCCAGCTCTCTCCCGTCCCTCTGTCCATCCGCAGATGTTGCAGCTTCATGTGAACTGGCAGCATAGCAAATTGTAATTTAATTAACTCTTAAGCATTCCTGTAATCCAGGCTGACAGGGCTCCCCAACCCTTCGGTTCGAGAGTCCTGTCTGCATTGTCTCTTTTGGCAGGCCAGGGGTATTGTTTGAGGAGCCAAAGTTGATTGAGTCGTCTTGGAAGGACGACCTGAAGCCCCTGCGCTGGAGCGCAGGCTCCCACCACCCTCCAGCTGCGCCTGGACGTCAGCACGCCCCGGCTTATAAAGGCCCAGGCTGGCTTGTTTTAAGCCCTTCTTGTTCATTTTAAACAGGCAATTGAAAACGACTTCAGCAATGGGACGGGAGCCAGACGGATGGTCTTGGAGAGGTCCCCATCCCAGCACAGGCAGGCACTGAGCTGCAGGAACCACCTCCAGGGAGAGGGGAAGGGGTTTCCAACAACGGTCGCTAAATCCACGGCTTCTCTGTGCAGGCGACCAGACGAAGAACAAGCCAGCCTTAGCAGGGAGACGGTCTCCTGACCCCCTTAGAGCCGCCCTGAGCTCTTCCCCATGTGTTTCACTGACGGCGCTGATGATGATGGGAGGAAGAGGGGCTTGGGTGCTACTCCACAGGGCAGAGCTGGGCTGATGCCGAGCGAGCCCCTGATTTCCCTGAGCCTCAGCTCTCCCTCGGCCAGAGCAAGACCAGGATGCTGCCCTCGGCACAGGGTGAGCACACCGGCAAGGACCTGCTCACGCCGCAGCACAGACACCACGGAGAAACCGAGACAAGCTCTTGGCCTCATTGGCATGTAGGCCAGCGTGCCAGAAACCAAAGTCTCCTCAGCCCATTTCAGGCACCTAATCATGAATTGTCCTTTTGGGTCATTCGAAATGGCTCTTTGCATCCTTCTCCTCCGGCTCTGAAGTGTTCCTTCAAGCAAGACAACTCTCACGGGCTTTACTGGGGAGAAGGCGGCCAGCGTTAAAACAATACACAGGGGAGAGGTGGAAATTTTCCATTGAAACCTACTTTTCGTGGAAAATTGGGTTTCCAACAAAATGAAAGCGAGTGCTGCTTCTTTTCCTGCTGTTTTGATTTTTCATCAGAAAATTAAAGAGGAGAACACTGTCACAGTTTCTTTCCCAATTTTTCCCTTTTCAGCTTCTTTTGGCCACAGGCTATAAAAGAGATTTTGGGCCCCTCCCACAGTTTCTCAGGTTTCATATTTTCACCTTCCCGACGCAAACCTGGGATTCTGCGTGGGGACTTCAAACAACAACCCGCCCCCGCCGCCCCGAGCTCTCCTTGGCTCCCTGCAGCCCTCTTGTCCGGGGTGCTGACCCGTTGCAGTATTGACCCTTGCAGAGCCTGAGCAGCTACGTCATTTTCCATAGGGTTTATGTGGATTTCAGGTTTTCCGAGCCTCCTGGTCCTTCCGCTGAAGCTATTTGCCACAATACGTATCCTGGACGTTATCTCCGTTCCCTCCCCTGCTGTACCTTGTCATGCGAATAGGACTCCCGTGGCACACCTCGCCTGGCGCAGAGGTGCTGGGCTGCTATCACAGTGCCATGATAAGTAACAACGGTATGTCTGGCACATACGGCCCCGATGGAGAAGCAGCTTTGCTCCTTCCTCCATTGAAGACAGCAAACAATTAATGCTGCCCCAGCACCCTGGCAGCAGCCCAGGGTCGTAGCAGAAAGGGGCGCGGGGCTCTGTGTGGGCAGACCCGAGTCGAGGTGCGGCTACCAGCGTTCAGCTGGGGCAACGTTGATGGGGCCGATCTACCAACTCCTATCAGCACTGGAGCAGCGGGACCCGGTAATTGTACACGCCTTTCTGAGTGCTTCAAGCATCATCAATGAAAATTGCTAAATAAATTCTGCCAATTAAAACACCCGGTTCCCTCTGTTCTACCTGTCATTACAGAAAGTTTCATTTATGAAATGCATTAATCGTTGGATCTCCAAAGCCCCATAAACCTGTGAACCTGTGAATCCTGCCTGGTGTATAATCTTCTAATCTCCTCCTCCTTAATCTGCTCACTATGGAAACCCCTGTCATTAGGAAACAAATGGCTTTGTGGGCTGCCTTATTATTTGCAAGGCAAGATGTAAAAGAGGGCGAAGCTGATCTGGGAGGACAGTATAAATTACTGTGGTGTTTACTTCGGTCATGTAAAAGAGCTAAACAGTGACTGGTAATAAAATAGCAATCCCGTTATCAGAGAAAAGTTTTAAAACCAGATTAAGGGGGATGCTGTTTGCTTTGTTATCGTGCCTGCCCTCTTCCTGCCAGGGTGTTTATCAGGGAAGTGACTCCGGGCAGAGATGCGTGTGTTCATTTATTATCAATTCCCGTGTTGTTTTGCGAGAGGTGAAGCCACAGGCTAATGAAAGTGAGCCACGTAGCCTGCCTGCTTCCTACTGGGGACGGCACTCCGAGCACGGCACGGGGGCTGCGGGCACCGGGCACAGCCGTCCTCCCGGGGTGCCAGGCTGGCGTCAGCCCCCGGCACCTCAACGCTTGCCAGGAAGGTGACACAGCCCGTTCCCCATCACTTGGGTGCAACCACCCCAAATAACTAGTGACGGCTGCATCCGAACCGGGAACCAACAAGACCGGAGCTTGCACACAGCCTTTACTAACTCACTTCTCTGGCCAAACCGCATCCTTTGTTAGCTGCCCTCCTCTGTGCCCAGCACCCGACACGCAATTGCCCCTGCCCAAGCGCTAGCTGTTACTGCTTGCATTTGGTAGCTGTTCCTAGGGCCTCGCTTTTTCCCACTGGAGCGATAGGGTTTTCTTAATCAAAAGGTGGAGTAGAAGGAGAAAAGGTCTGCTGTATTTCAGGGAAGGGAAAGCCGGTCAAGGCGGCGCTAGCCTGGAGCAGCGCAGCTCACTCGGCACAGCTCCAGCCCTGCTGCCACGCTCGCTGGCAGCTGGCACCTGCAGACTGCAGCCGGGGCGATGGCCGGCTCCCTGCGGCTTGCGTGCGCTCAGCCTCTGTGCCGCAGGCACGCACCCCGCATCTTCCCCCTCGGCTCCCCTTCCCGTGCTGCCCTTGTCTGATGCCCGTGATCTGGGACCGTCCCCGTGATCCGCGTGCACGTGGTGCGGGGAGTGGCAGAGCTCCCGTGCCAGCCGGGACATCTGCACGCTCTCATACAACACGGAGCAAAACGAACGACTGAGCGCTGCCCTGGCTCAAACCCAACCAACAGCAACGAGAGTAACAGGAGCGGTGACGACAGCAGAGTAACTAGATATAAAAGATAACCCGCTCCCTGAAAATACACCCAGGGCTCCACACTGGTATTGGATTTTTTTTTTTAACTTGGAGGACATGCTGAGTCTGAACGATGGAAGGTTGGAGTCCTTTTACAAAATCAAGGAGGGATGCAGGGGGTGGCAGTGGACAAACCCTGGGCTTGGGTGCGAGCAAGGGAGCCGGCTCCGGGTGAGAGGCAGCTGAGGGGAGGGAGCCGGGCACCGCGGAGGGGGCATTGCTGAACAGCTGCTTTCTCCAGAGCCATTACCAGCACTGACCTTCGGCTCAGCCAGCGTGGTATCCACCGCTGCTGAAACCTCATCCATCAGTGACCCCGAGGAGGAGGAGGCACAGGCGATGGGAAACCAGGGAAAAAAGCAACGTGAAATAAGAAGAGAATTAGAAAAGCAGGGACCCCAATTCTAAATGTGCTGACGGTGCTGTGCTGTAATTAATAAGCACCAAATCTAACGGGGATTCGTATAGCGCAAGGAAGAGCACCTCATTAATCAAAGCCCAAGGTGTCAAGATGCCAAACAGGAGGAGGACCCGCCAGCACAGGCATGGAGCAGAATGGTCCTCCGGAGCGAGAGCCGTGGCTGCGGCATGCCCTCCGGATTGGGCAGGTACAAAACAAAATTAAAAACCCTAAAATATGACCCGCAAACCAAAAACAGGTTAAAGCATAAAGTTCTTCAGGACTCTAGTAGTTTTTTCATGCCTGGAAGAGACGGGGACAAGACAAGTACTGTGTCAGCCTGGATCTCGTGTCTAAAACTGTTACCAGAAAACTCTGCCTAGTGAGAGGCTCAACATCCATATCGGAAGGTGCCAAGGCTGGAGTCTGCCGATATCAATTCAGCACTACAGAGGGAGTTACGGTCCACCCTCGAGCAATGCTGTGCGTGGGGGACTCGCTAGAGATCAGCAACCGCACGCGCTACAGAGCGGGTAGTGAACCAGGCTCGCCGGTACGCTGAGCAACGGAACAAGAGCAAAGCAAAGCTCGTAGAAAGGGCTAACCATCACCTGAATCCATTTGGGCTTTCTCATTTCAGCGCAGCCGTCCTCCCCTTCCCTCTCTTCTGGCAGCTCTGTCCCGCTCCAGCCCGATATTTCAATTTCTCATTCCTCTGCGGGTACATTTTCACTAGCAGAGCTCATTTCGCTCACGTACCCACCTAGATATCTTGGACTACTTTGATTTTTTGCCTTGTTTATCTGCTAACACGGTATAATTTAAAGAACAAAGAAGGACTATTCATTTTTTTGAGAGAAGAGGCTTGCCAGCTATTTAGCTAAGCCTTCTTTGATGGAAAACTTTAGCAGGCAATCATCAGTAAACCCAGTATTTGCAAAATGGAAATAAATGAGAATCGTGTCTGGAAGCCCAACACGTCCACCTCCGCGTGCTTTGCATTGCTTTTGTGCCAGCTGCCTCCAGACATGCTTATCCAAATCTAAGTTTGAGAGCGCTGGATGTGGCCTCTAGTCCCAGTCGTCGCCACTGGCTTACTGGGAAGCCCTGGGAAGGCCGTTTTGCCACGATCTCTCCTGAGCAGAACGAGGACAGGAGAAGTGGTGATTTCTGTTTGAGATCCGGCAACGTAAGGTGCCGGAGAAAAACTGGCAGGGGTTGTTGTCACTATCAGGTCACTGCGCTTCAGGTTTAATAAGAAAACAGCCAGGGAATGCCGACGTTCGGGAGTGCCGGAGTCAGCCCGACCGCCGCACGTGCCTCTCCCCGGTCCCCGCAGCATCCTGCACAGCCTGGCCAGCACCGACACCCGCAGCCCCGAGTGATGCAGGAACCGCCCGATGCAAAGTTAGACTCACGTTTTTTAGCACAGGGTTTCCACCCGTACCCACCTACCCACAGCAGCACTATGTGAACTTCTCTTTATAAACATAGATTCATAAAACCAGGAGCAGCAACAACATATTAATGCCTCTCGTTGCTTATTCACAGTCAATGGTTATGTTTTCCTTCAAGCAAGCCATTAAACTTGTTAGCTCCTGGTTAGACACTAATTTTCTTTTTCAAAGAAGCAGTGTGTTAGGAATTATGTTAATGAAGTATAAATCAAATCCATGCTTAAGTCAAAAGGCTGATGCCATCTAAACATATCCTACGTATCAACAGCAATACAATTTCCGAAGTGTAATCCATCAACAGCCAATCTGGTCACCTACTTCATTAAAGATAGATAATTGATGTCCAGTAATAATCTGCCTTGATTTTGTTGTTCTTGAGAAAAAAAAAAAGGAGGAAAAAACCCATTTTTAGGCAGTCTTAAATGGTGTATTTTAAAGGAGGTAATTGTTGAACATTAATTTGCTATCAGTCAGGAGTGCAGTTAGAGTTATTTATCGCTTTACCTGATCATGCCGAAAAGCTTGAAGGGGAAGAGCAAAGAGCAACAGGAGGCTGCCGGGAACGGGAGCCATCGATAACTGCGTCGGGAAATGAGGAATTCCCAGGATAACGGTGACACTACTTAGATACGAATGGCGCTTCCAACATAAAATATGGAGATAACCAAGCAACAAATAGGTCATTTCTTGCAGCACTTCACCGGCAGAGAGTATTTGTGCAGCACGAGCACCATCTGTTTGCTGTAACCTCAGCGATTTGGGGTATTTATTGGTACTTGCTATTGTCCCAGGACCTCTCTGGAGAGGACGGGTTGATATGAAGTGCTTCCTCACTTGCTGCGCGTGAGATATGAGAGACCTGGTTATCAGCGGGGATGGGGGATCGATCAACTGGATGGGGATGCTTTGGCCCAGGAAAGAGAANGGGGGGATCTATCTCCCATTTGGGCTCTCCATCATCCAAAAAATATAAGATACAAAAGGTGTCTTGGCTATACCACATTGACAAATATCACCCCCGTCTATATCCGTGCCAGGCCTTCAGCCAAGAAATGTGTTGGCATATTCAGACCTGAGAAATCCCAGGGAATAACAGCAAAGCGACGCTGGGGATGGACTTGGCTGACTCTGCAGCCCCCATTTGCGGGGGAAAAAAAATAATACAAGTTCTCCCTTAAAAGCGATAATAATAAAAGGGAAAAAGAATGTGAGAGAGACAAAACTTACGCTTAAAAGCAGAAGCACCTGGGAATAAGAGGACAGGATAGGCTCAGGGTAAATGGGCAGAGATGACTTCTTAAAGAATTTAAGTTGTAATTAAACAGAAGGGGAGAGGAGAGGCACTGGGATAAGTTTCGTTATCCTACCTCCTGTACGTCCCACTGCTTTGGGAAAGCATCCCTCCCTCCTGCCTCCTCCTCGTTATTATTATTTGCGCACGGTACACCGTACAGCACCTCATAACTCACCGTGTTTATGATAAAGCAGAGCAGTTGTTTTTGGAGACAGGCACTTTGGTATTCAGCAGCCCCAGAGGCTATGCCGCGGTGTGCTCTCTCCACCATTCACTAGTTAACGTGCCAATTTTTTCCTCCCCTTTCTCGAGTGTGCCTGAAGGAAATTTATTGCAGCAGGCGACTGCTATGGGCAAATACTAATAAAATGCTGTTTTGCTGCAATTTGTTTAATTGGCCACAGAAGAGAAGCCTTGCATGTTAGATCCAGCTTCTGACACCTCCTGCCCAGTCCACAGATGTTCTCACCATGAAGCGTTCACATCTCCGTGTTTATGGTAGGGAGAAAACAAACCCCTACTATTAAATCTTTACTATTGCTGCGGATCTGACTTGATTTAACATGCATATTTACTGTGGCAGGCTGCTGGCAACCTCTCCGATTTATTCAGCAAAAGGTACTACCTAATGTACACCCTCCCCTCCTCGCCACCTTCCAGGTACTCGTTCCCATCCCTATCCCATCCCAGCCCCAACGGCCGTGCCTCGTCTGCTGGGCAGCAAAGGGGGGGGCAGAGACGCAGCTCTGAAAGACCGAAAATCCTCCAAGCCAAAGACGTTCAGACAAGAAAGTTTCTGTCCTTTGCTTACCAGTACGACTGAACCCTAACTAGATGGGCTAGCGTTCACGCTTAAGATGTTATTCTTCACGGCAACTACAGATTTTACGGCGTCAGCTCAGAGATGAGGGTCAGGATTGGGGCCCTGTTGTGCCGCCTGCTGCACAGATACAGAGGGGGCCAGGGCAGGTACGGGAAGGTTTATTGTCTCCGGCATGACCAAGAATAACAAAAGCAGCACGCGAATGTGGTCTCGCTATCTTACCGATAGGGGCTGCAGCGCAGGTCCTGACGCGGTTGGTGGAGGGCTGGGGCTGCCCGACCCCGGCTCTGCCCTGGCTCGCTGCCTGGGCTGGGGACGAGTCCTTTGCAATTCCTGTGCCTCGGCTCGCAGGGCTGTGGTTATCACGGCGGTCGCAGGAAGCCTGATCTGTATTTGTGTAGTGCTTTGGGACGCCTGCGGGAAAGCGCTGATCAACGCGTTTTGGGAATACTTTATTGCTGAGGGGAAAAGGACTCCCCAAAAAATTAATTCTTAGATTCTTGTTGAGATGTGATTTGCACATCTCTGCCAGGGATGGAAGTAATTTAGATGCCAGAACAGGTCATCCGCTTGTTTCGTATCAGCATTTAGAAATCGCAGTACAATGTCTTCACTGGGTTTGAATTCAGACTCGGGGTGGAAGGACAGGGCTCCTGTCTCACCACAGCTTTGCATGGCAGCAAGAGATCCAAAGCGACAAAGGGAACTGCCCAGCCATCCATGATCTTTGTATGCTCACACGGTTTGTGTTAAGAAAAGGAACTTTAAAAAGCTATTTAGGAGATTCTTGGCGCTATAAATCCTCCCTTTTCCCAATGGTTTTTATAGGCAGGGACCGAGTCCATCTCTAGCACCAGCCAAGCGCATGGTGGCTGGGTCTTCTGCACCGGGTAATGATCTAGGTGAAAAAGGACTTTCAGGCTGAGACGTCCTAAACAGTGATTTGTACACACCGAGAATATTACAGCTCTCCTCGGATTTTCCCTGATACTCATTAAGTTTCCTCTTTGCCGCATATTTCAAAGATTTTAGGTGTGGGAGCTATAAGACTCATTTAAACTGACTTACAACCCGAGCTGTGCGGAGCGGGGTTCAGGCTGTCACCTTGCGCTCGCAGCCCGCTCGGGTCGTGCTGAAGAGGAGGGAAAGGGAGGCAGGAGGAGAGGACAGGGAATGGCCGCTGTGACAGCCCCTGCCTCTTCCCCCGCTGCTTCTTGAGCAGGAAGCTGGGACGTGTTCGCTGCCCCGGGATGGTGAGGGTGCAACCAAAGCAGCTCTGATTTGACCAGCTACAGGACGAAAGTACCATTTAAATCTACTTAATGCAAGCTAAACGCAAGGGAAGAGGACGTGGGCAGGGGCAGAATACTTTCTGCCAAAGCCTGGCTGGCTCTGAGGACTGGGAATGGGTGGTGGGACCTGGCATTTCACAGTCACAGCTTAAAATCTGACTGTGGTTCACAGTGGATGGAAAACCTGTCCTTTGACCCAAAGCAGGGCGTTTAGGAAACCCCAGGGTCCTGGCTGCCTTCCCTCCCCAGGGGAACAGGGAGTGACTGCAGCTCCAGGTGATGGAGTCAGCGTTTCAGAGATGCCCGTTGCTTCCCGCGGGAGCAGGGGTGCCATCAGCCCACCTCGGGCACGGGATCAGCATCGCGGCAAAACCAAGCCCTAGCAAGGGTCAGCAGCGAATTTGGAACTGTGCGAGTTCACCAGCGAAGTGAGTTTGCGAGTTGCCGGCTCTCCTCCTGTCCAGGCTGAGACAGAGGAGCCCTTGCTGGGGGGAAGCGACAGGGGGGACCTCGAAGGGCAAAAAGCACCAGCGAGAAAGGCAGGAGCTGCCCAGGGCGAGCCCAGGGACTGCCAGACTCGGGGGAATTGCACCTGATTCGCCTCCAGCCCTCGGTACGCAACGCCTTCTCCTGCATAGATTATTTTCTTTACACACTGAGCTGTTATCTGCAGGCAGAGAATGCACACCATTATCCCCGGGTCTATCGGATCAGCTCCTCCATTCTTTTATCTTCTCTTTCTGAGGAGATTAAAACACTGCCGTGCTCAGGGAAGCCCCCCCGGAAGGCAGAGGTGCTGAGCGCCACGGGAGTGTGAGGCTGTGCTAATTCTCACATGAATTTTTCTAATAAAAATATACAAATAGGTCATTTTGACATGGGCAAATACGCAGGGCATCTCCAGTGCTGGCTGTGGCAGTACCTGGCCACCGGCCACCACAGTTGCAGGCAACAGACAGCACCTTTTCTGTCCAGTTTTTATCCAGAGGGATCATTTTGGGAATGTAGGAGAGAAAGGCTCACCGCCTGGCCGGTTTGCCTTCCTCTCCCACGGCAGGGCCCACGCAAGGCGGCAGAGCTTGCTTTGAGCAGTGCCAGCGGCACCCAGCCCTGCCGCGCACGGCCATCGCTCCTTGGGGACGGCGGCTGGGCTGGCGCGGGGCTGTTCACGGCCACGAGGGACCACGGGGCTGGGGGTCTGCGGTCCTGCTGCCGTACGGACTGACAGCCAAACGCCCCACGCTGCTGCTGTCTCCTCTCGCTAGGTAAAGATTTCAAATGCCTGGCCAAATTCCTCCAAACCGCTTCAGCTTAAAAAGTGGGGCAGAACACATCACAAAAAGAAACTTTCAGACGTTTCCTGACTCCAAGGAGGCCAGAAGTACTGGGACAGCAGGTTTTACTCTGCTGCTCCCGACTTCGGCGTGCGGTCGTCTGCCAGTCTCACCCTGTCTCCCTCAGGTAGCTCTGAAAATGGGTTGAACGCACTTCTCGGGCCCGAAGCAATATTTCACAGCTCTTATTCCGATCTCTGGAGTTCACTCAATTTATACTTATTGTGTCTTGCTCCTCCCTGCACTGCTGTAGGAACCCCAGAGCTGTTACTCACTCCAAGGAATTAATAATACTCAGCACCGGAGCAGCTTAAATTATTTTGTTTTATAAAATAGAGGCTGCTGCAAAGGCAGGCAGTTGGATGGGGCAGTGCAAGGGATCCTGCCTGCCTTGGTAGATCGATGGCTGGGGAGCGATGTGGTAGGAGGGACTCCTTCCCAGGGAGCTGGGACAGCGGGAGGTGCAGTCTGCTCCTCGCAAACCATCATTTCTTGGCACCTGCGCCCTAGGGCAGAGCTCCAGCAAAACTTCAGCCTGGGCACGGTGCCATCGCGACAGACGGCCCGGAGTGCAAGGAGCCCCGAGCTGCGGCATTGCCTGTAGGCACCAACTTTGCAGGGCTTAGAAGACAATTTCCAGCCACGGACTCTCCAACACAACTCCACCAGGAGCTGTGAGCAGAGCCGGCGTTGCACCGCTGGCGACTGGGAGCAGAATTCAATGCATCTCCAAGGAGAGGAACCAAGCCATGTACCTGCGCACGGGAGTTTCACTCATTCCATCTGGGGCGAGGAGGGGAACCGGGGCCCCGCAGCCCTCAGCTGAAGCCTTCCCTGCTCGCTTTTCCAGCTGCACAGGAGTCCACACCAGCAGAGCAAAACCACAGCCTCCTCCCTGCCCCAAAGCAAACGGCGGCAGCTTTCCATCTCGCTGGAAGCTACTGCACATGCCCCTGATCCTGCTTGGATGGGAGCTGCGGGGCCGGCGGCGGTCAGGGCGGCTCAGATGCTGCTGGAGACCCGAGCCGGCATGGAGAGGGAATCCCGAGCCCCCGGCCATGCCGCCCAGCCCAGCACAGACGGGTGCCGTAGGAAAAGGCCCCGTCTTCTTTAACAGCGCACGTAATATCCCTTCCAAAGGTTTGCTGAGGTGACTCATGTATTAAGTTAAGCTAACCAATTTACAATGCAAATGTCACATAGATTACAAAGGGTAAATGAGTTGTATGTTGAAGGAGATAGGCTTTACCCAGACAAAAGTGGAACAGACCTGTGGCAAACCGCAATTAATGACCCGAACACATCTTCCAGAATGAAAAATTCATCGAGTCCTCTAAGGATATATAGCCCAAGCAGAAGAAATTATTCACCACCTTCTACATATCCAAAGTGTCACCAAGCCTATTTATCTGGCAAATAAAGTACTTCCCTTCAGCCTTAATATTTCTGCTACCGTACGGTCCAGAAGTTCTGAGATTTTTTAAAAGTAGATTTTTACAAAGAAAGCGCAATTGTAGGGAAGCCGAGAGCTGGTCAGTTGTTGGGCAAAGGAAGGTTGCGGTAAAATGAGGATTCCCCCCTGCAGTAAAAACAGGGGATCGGGGGTAACAGCAGCCGGTTTCCAGCGCTGGCTTTGCTGGAGACTCTCCGGGCAAGGAAAAAACCCTGACACATCATTTTGTGCCAGCATCTCCTGTCCAGGTAGAAAAGGAAAAGAGCGTGGCTCCCAGGATCTACTCCGCACTGGGCTTTTGCAAAATCAAAGTGAATAAAAGCAACGGGTTTCCTTCAGGCACGTCGGGACGGGTCCCTAAAATCTGAGACACGGACACACGCGGGTCGCTGGATACAATCCAAACCGTGACACTGCGGGAGGCGATTCGCAGTCTGACCACGCGCAAAGGGGAGATAAAACCTAACTGTCCCGCTGGAGGTGGCACTGTTTGTTTCATTAATGCATGTAAAGCACTTTTGTGGTCCCCAGGTGGGTTGGGAAGTGTTGTTATAAAACTGGGACTAAATCTGAGATATTCTTCTCCTTGCCTGTAATGGGAATGAAGAGAAGAACTGCGAAGCAGACCCTCTATGGTTCAAGTGATTCAGTATTTCTTTGGGTTTTACTACCCCATCACTTGTGAATAAACAAAGGGAAAACCAACTATGGATGCCACAATTCATTTTAAAGAAAAAAGTTTTCTTTTACCATAAACATCAACCATAAATTTTTGCTCCGGATAGCTGTGAGCTGGGGCAGCTCTCGGGGAAGGGAGGCAGAGGCGGCCGCACGCCGCGGCCCCGCAGCCCCCGGACACGGGGAGCAGCCCAGACGCGCGTCCCACCACCGGACACGCTGCCATCCTAATTTTCCCATTCCTATGTCCTGGCGCGCCTATAACCCAAACAGCCCAGGAGCCCCCTTTAAACAGCAAAGCCCTTCCTAGCGACCGAGCCACGGCGCTGGCGCTGCGGGGATGGAGCAGCCAGCAGCCGTTTGCAGGGTCCGGCCATCTCCTTTCACCCTGGTTTCGCACAAGGGGTTAAGCCGGTGCTAGCTCACCCGTGTGTGCTTATCAGGTGGAAGCAAAGCGTGGTGCAATTTACACGTTAACACCGTCTAGCAAGGCTGGCTCCCAAATAATCTAAGGGAGAGGAAGGCAGGGGAATTAAGGTGGGAAGCAGGATGCTGCCGGATCAGTTCCTCGCTGCCGCGTCCCCTCCAGTAAATCGGGGTATAAACACCAGGCACCGGGGAGCATTGCTGGCAGAGCCCCGCGCTGGGGGCCGCTGGGGCACCGTCACCCCTCCGGCCCCGTCTCGGCCGCAGTCGGCTCCCGGCACGGAGGAGGCGGCAGCGAGCGCTGCCCTTCTGCTACTGTTTGCTGAACAAAACCAATTCTGTAACTCAGAGCTAACCGGTTAAGCAGCACTCATCATGCCTAATTTACAAAAGAAGGGGCATATTTCAAAATATTTATTCTGCCTTTCCCAGTTGGATTGGCATAAGCATGTGGAAATCTTCGAGGAATCAAACAACTGTTAATCACCTCAAGCTATTCCAGGCTGAGTTTGCTATGTAAGCTGCCGCCCTCTGTTTACACATAAGAAGCAATGACTCAAAGAATCCTATAGAGACTATTTTTTTTTTCCCCTCCTTTTTAACGATAAGGTCTGGCCAAACGGCTTAAAGGGCCCAGCTATTTAGTATTGGAGCTGCACCTCCTCGCCTCCCGCTCTCCCCTGTAATATCTGCATTTGTATTCAGCTGGCGAGCGCTGCCGGGATGGGAAGGGGGAGGGAGAGCCGTGGGTTTCGCAGCTCGCCCGCCTCGCCGTGCTGCCAGCCCCGCTGCTGGCTTGGGGCCGGAGGAGCACGGATGCTCCTGACAGTATCGGGCGAGCAAGGGCAGGGCCGGTGGTGGCCAGTGGCCTGAGCAGCATCCTGGCCACTCTGCGGAGCTGCGCAGGGTTAACAAATCCCACACGCACAGCAAAACTTCCCTCAAAAAGGCACCAGAAGTGGAATTTCAAGACCCAGCTGCTGCTGAAAGGGGGAGTCGAGAGCAGATGCAGCATCTCAGCTGTGCGGTTTGGACACGCTCCCCTTTCTTGCTTTTTGGGGCTGCCGCCACCCACAGCCCCAGCACCCTTCTGCCTCGGCATCTGGCCAGGCAGGCGCCTGCTCTGCTGACCCCAAACCCTCCAGCTCCGCGCCCAGGGACGAGCTTTTCCCCCGCTAACGCCAGTCCCCCACGCAGCCTGTGCACAACAAACCTGGCATCGACCGCGTTCGGTGCTTTTTCAATTAAACCAGGCTCCAGCCTATTCAAAAGAAAAGCAAACCCACTAATGCCCCGCTCTCCTTCCCTTTCATCCGCCTGCCAGCGAGCTGCTGCTGCGAGCATGCGCCGGGCTCTCCTTCACGCCATGGCACTGGTGCTGAATGCTGATGAGAAATTCTTGGTCCAACCCCAGGCACTCATTTTCAAGTAATTAACTTGGCACCACCACAGCACACAGCAGATCTGACTTTCCCGACCAGGAGATAACTGAATTAAAAGGCCAGGTGTGGGATTATTTATGGCCAAACTTGCTTCTTCCCCACTCCCCGTTTTAAGTCAGCAGTGATAATTTTACCCAGACTCTCCGTCTTCCTCCCCAGCCTGGAGGCTGACATGTCTCTTTGTCGGGGAGCGCAGCGCGTGGGCAGCACTGGGATGCTGGAGGAGACCCCGAGCGCTGCCCCGAGGGCGTCCCACACCCGAGCTGCCCCCTCGCCCCCTCTCCCTGCTGGCAGGGCAGTTTGGGGACAGCTGAGGGCTTTTTACCCTTTCCACTGCACTGACATGCTGTACCTGTTATCAGTATGTCCTGCTCCTGAATCTGCACGGAATGAGTGAAGTCCCTGACTCTCTCCAAAGTCGCTTGCAGCTCAGCTGCAGTCAGAGCTCCTGCTCGTTGCCCCAAATCCCCGCTGTTGCTGTTCCCCTTCCTCCTCCCAAATAAACCCTTGCCTAGAGCTGCAGAGCCCTGTGACTAGGGGCAAAGGAGGATGGCATGGTGGGGAAAGCCACGGGATGGAGAACCAGGACCTCATGCCCACGGGGCAGCGTCAGTGAGAGCCGGCTGGCTGCTCCCTGCACACGGCTGTGATGCTGCTGCCCCTGGGGCTATGCTGGCAAATTATTCGTGATTGTAAACCCCAGCGTTTTCTATATAAAAACCCAAGCCCAAACGGATGGAACAAAATGAGGTGACAGACGTGGGTCTCTCCTGCCCACGACCCCTCCGCTGGCTCCATGTCTCCCAGCACCAGCACTGCTCCTAATGATGCTCCAGCAGTAATTTCTGCTAAACGCAACCTGAGGTTATATTTTATACCAACGCGGGACTTCTCATGCCAGAGCCCGCAGCCCTCAATGCAAATAGACTTCTGCAGGCTTGCCGGGACTGATAACGGGAAAGGTAAAACAATTCCCCAAGGTCAGTGGTGGGGGAAAGACCCCGGAGCCTCCCTTCGCTCAGCCACTGGCACGTGCCTCCTTGCGAAGCAGTGCAGAGCTCGGGGTGCGCTGCTTTAGGGCCGAAGTGGGGAAACCTGGACCCCAAAGGAGCATCCTTGATGGTGCCGGTGTCCGAGCAGACACCGCTGCCTCCCCAGCCCACGCGGGCAGCGGTGAGTGCAGCCCGGCCGAGCGGGGATGCGGACGGGAGGAAGCCATCTCTGCACACAGCGGAGAGGAGAGCCACGGCGCGCGAGGCTCTGGGAGGAAGGCTGCGGAGCTGACGTATGAGGATAATGAGTGTTGACATATGAAGATACAGCCAAACTGAAAGCTACATCCTATTTAGCTTTTAATTTGGATGCTCATAGAGTGGATTCTGAAGCCCCGTTTCATCACTGCTCTTAAAATGGATCTGACTTATAGGAAACAACCTGACGGGAAACTGCATTACTTATAAACTTGACTTGAATACCACCATCCACTTCCCTCGATATCCACCCTGCGAAATCCCGCAGCACGTTAGGGCAGGTGAGCTGTGCCCTTGGAAAAGGGTCCTGGCTCGGGAAACCATGGATCTGGCCCCAAACTAAGACAGTGTGGATGCCGTGCTTGTCTTAGCCACATAGGTTGGGGCCAGATCCGGAAAACAGAGAGGTGCGCTGCTAGACCTGCCAGAGCCCACCCCGGCATCCCTGCAAGAGGCACCCGGACCGGAGCCGGCACGGAAAGCCCAGCTGCGATGACACCTTCCCTCCCTCCCAAACCTCCTCCGGGTCAGCATTGATTCGGGAACTTTCTGAGCATCTCTGTGAGCGAAGATGCCAGGGCAGAGGGTAGTTGCTGTCTCTGCCTCCTGGCCGGCGTGGGGCCAGCCTGGGACAGGAGATGCCTCGGTGCCCTCCGCTCTCCTCGGGTCAGTGCCTGGCCGTGCCGCAGGGCCTCTCTCCTCCTCACCTGCCCACGGAGCCTTCCCCCAGGTTTTCCTCTCCCACTTTGTTCCCGGCCAATCTTCCAGTTACTGAACTTAATTGGGGAAGGGCAGCTAAAGGTTCGCTACCTGCGGCTCCTGCTAATCGCGTCCCAGACTCCCCCCGGCAGAAACATCAACCAGAATACAATAATAACGACGACAACAATCACACGTTACTATTTCCATCTCTGCTTTTGCTTTCTTCTTTTTAAAAGTAATTCCTGACTCGCAGCACAGAAGAGGCCCCTGTGATCCCCGGGTAATGGCCTGCCCTCTATGCAGAGTGGAATAGAGTTAGAATGAACGCTCCAGAAACCCTGACAGCCCGTTTAACAAGGTGTCTAACATCCCATTTCCTCTGCACTTCCTCTCTCCTTAATCCTTTTATGCGAAACTCACTCAGGAGTAAGCACGTGTGAAATTGAGGACTCTCTAATACACATTGCTCGACACAGGCTCACTGAAATGGAGTGTCTCAGCCTTGTTCCGTCAAACAGTGCCAAGAGGAAGCCGACGTTAATCAAAGAGTCTTTTCCATGTGTCCAGGGCCTTGTGCACCCGCAGAGCAAATAAACAGCTTTCCGCTGCCACTGCTTTCCCAACACTTTCATCTTCTTAACGCTCCGGATTCGACAGGGCAGTTCAGAGAAACAGGAGGAGTGAGAATGGAGAGAAGCAAGGGGCACTGCGCACCCAGCCTCCCGACCGCCCCCGCTCCGGGCAGGGGTGCGGACGGAGTCGCCGGGCTTTGAACCAAACCCGGATTTTACAAATAACATCTATCGGCAGCACGAAGCGGCCCCCAAGGTTGCCGAGCCCCAGAGCTGCCGGCCGGCACAGCCGCCGGGTACCCACCGCTCCGGGAGGTCCCCAAGCATCCCAGGGCACGAGCCACACCGGGCAGCAGCCTGGTTTGGAGGCAGGGACAAAGCATGCAGCTTGGAAGAATAATATAGAAGATTGGATTCATCTTGCAGCAGCTCAGGTCTTCCAAAACTTGGACTGCACCTGCTTCAAGGATTATTCCCACATCTCCCGTGACTTCTGAGTTTCAAGCAGCCCGGCTGCGAGGTTTGCTGGGGACAGTGCTGGGAAGAGCTTGCCAATCCTGCGTAACCGCAGCCGGGGCCAGGCTGGCGCCGCTAATGCCAAGGAAAGTTTGTCGTGGTGTTAGGAGCAGCCCAGAGACACACAAAAAGTCAGGCAGAGAGGCCGAGCTCCTTGCAAGGGGCTCTGCGCGTTGCAAGCCAGCTCAGCACAGAATTGGTTTTGCTGGTTTCAAAGGTTTGGGGATCTCAAAAAATATATTCCTAGTTACATATTCCTTATAATTAGCCCCATTCCGCAGTGGAAAAACGCTTACAATTTTGCTCAGTGACTTGGATTTTTCAGCAGAAAGTCTTTGCTTTTCTAGAGCAGGGAAAACAAATGCCAGAAAGGAAACCAAACGCCCTCCTGATAAATTCCCAGGGAATACTTCCACTAGATTTGTGTATTTTTTAATTGCAAGCCACATGCACATAAGATTTGAGCAATTTACTATTTAATACCGGGTACAGCATGTATCGGGGGATAATACGCTGCAATTGCAGGCAGACAGACTTGATCCAATAGGTCTATTATCTCCCCCCGTTACTATGATCCCGTCCTAATTAGGATCTCACACAGACCAGATACACCAGAAGTCAATGACAACTTCATTTATCCAAGGGCTTCGGTCTAGGAAAGCTGTCTGGTGTTTTTAAGTCACCATCAAGTAGGTATTGATTTGGTGAAGTCGGGAAATGATACTTCGTTTATGTGCTTTAGCCCGGAATTTGGGGTGCGGGTTATTGCTCGCTGGGTGGCCCCAGGGTGCGAGGGCTGGGCTGGGTCTGCAGTTTGCAGGGCGAGTAGTTAAAATGCCTCATTTCCCTCTTACTCTGCCCAACAGACTTTCTGAGGGTTAAAATTCACAGTAAATCAACAAACATTTGGATCAATAAGGGATACAGGGGAGTGATTTGCATCCGTGCTCTCAAACCTCTGCTGGAAGAGGAGGAAAGCACATGACGTACAATATTGGGGTTGTACGGAAAGACAGAGAATCCCTCTAATTGCATGGTGGAACGCAGATTACAGACCTGGAGATGATGAGCAGTGCTAAACCCAGCGCCTAAAAATAAATAAACACACAATATAAACCCCCGAGCGAATGAGATTTCCGTATTATCATCGCACCGTGTAAACGATAGCGTCCCTCCGGATTAGCCGATGGAGAGCGGGCTGGGGCGTTGGAAAGATAAGGCGTTTTTAATCTGCACGCATAATCAGCTGAAGGGAAAATATAAAATGCTAATAACAAATTAGAATTCAATCTAAAAAGGATGCAACAAACACCAGAACCATTTTTCCCTTCTTGCCTTTGGGGGGGGAAAAAAAAAAAAAAGAGCAAGCCAGCCCCCTCTCCCGCCACCAACCTCCTGGCTGTTTCTTATTTTCCCCTCCAAAATGTTTCATTACAACACTTTGGGGGGTGAAATCTTCCCATTACTACCTCGTCCCCCATTTCGCTCTGCCCCGTACGTCCAACTTGATGTTTTAAATGGATCAGTTTACTTGTGACTAAATATAGAGCGGATCTCCGCATCCCTCGCTAGGTGGAACACTATAAAAGGTAAGTGGTACCATACATCATCTTAAAAGGTGGCTTATCTGGAGAGGAGGTGGAGGAAATATTGTGCCAGGGACTGTCTGCATCTGAGGCGCAATTGGATTCCATTTTTCCTTTTGAAATAGGGAACGGCAAGTACGTTGCTAATGCCTGAAAAAATCATGTCAAACCGCGCGGCAGGAGGCGAGGGACGGGCTCCGGCGACGCCACGGGGAGGCTGCGCCGGCCAAGCCCAGGGCGGTTAAGCGCACAGGTTGGAGCGTTCCTAATCGTCTCCGTCTACCCGGGTCAGGAACGTACCTTCACACCACCACCTAGTCCAAGATCCCAAAGCCATGTCGACACGAGCTGTCACTCTCTCGCTGCGGCGTGACCCCCGTAGCGAGGCAGCGCAGCCCCGCGCCGAGGCCGGGAACGCTCTTTTCCCTATTCATACCAGCATAATGTAAAATGGAAAGGCAATTTTTGTTCCTAACCGTGGCGATCCCAGGGGCTGCGCCTGCCCGGCTGCATTGCTGACGCAAGGCACATCCCCGGGCAGCGCGGGACGCGGAGCTGGGGAGGCTCCGCACAGACCTGCGCCTGGCGGGGCCTGGCAGCCGCTCTGATCATCGGCCGCGACCTTCTGAGTAAGAGGAGCGTTTCTGCCTTCACCCCTCAGCAGAGGGACTGGTCTTTCCTCCTGCACAGAGCAACGCTTTAATCGTCAAAACCATCCGTTATTTAAGCCTTACAAAACGTTTCTGAGCAGAATTAAGAGAGGCCGTAGATATTTTACTCAATTTCTGCCCACCCGCTCTCTACCTAAAGCAAACAAAACAGCAAGCAAATGCCCTTCCCTCAGATCCCAGCACAGCCACAATCCCAAGCAGCCCCATCGCTGCATTCAAGTGGCCAGTGGTCCCTGATGAACAGCACTGCTGTTTGTCATTAGGTTCCAGAATTAACGCCCTGACCTGCGCGGGGGGTAAGATGCAGCTGTGGTGCTTTTTTGATTCCCTCTGCTGTTCCATGATGTCTGTGCTGTACACTAAGAACCAGTCTTTGCATGTACTTTGGTAACACGCTCCCGCAGCCCAGCTTCCAGTATGCGGGCGAGGTTACTCGCAGACCGGGAAAGGCTCCTCCACGGCGTTTAAGGTTCGTTCTTCCACGTCCCCAGCAAGCCAAGGCTCCGTGGCAGTAAAGAAAATCCAGCATCAACGTAGAGATCTGGGGTTAAGCCACAGGCTGCCGCAAACCCCGTAAGCCCCAGTGACAGTATATTTATTTCCTCCCAACGCCTTTGCTCAGCCGCTGTAAACAGGGCAGATTTCCTATTACACACACGCACACACGCGGCCAAATCCTGTATATTGGGCAGGAAGATTATTGAACAAAAGTAAGTGATAAAAGCACGGGCCAAAAAGATGTGTTATAGTGTTTTCCTTTGAGGCAAAGACAAAGAAGACACTTTGCTGTTTGTTGTGCCAGAGAATCATCTCTGATTGTTTGTGTCATGGTGGCAGATAAGTGCAAAGGAGATAGATGTTCTGTCTCCGAGGCACAGTTCTCATCTGTATGGTATAAATTTATGCCTGCTGGTTGCAAGCCTCATGATTCAGAGCCGGTATATGACTGCGATCTGAGCAGACGAAAGCCGCTGCCTGCACTCCTGACGTTGATCTGCTTCATTCGCGCTGTCAGTCGGCCCCCGAGCACCGTCCCCTCGCGTTACGGTCACCCGCTCCCCGCGCGGGCTCTCGCCCTGCACGCGGGGCTGACCCGGGCCCGGGCTGGGCTGCTCCCGCTCCAGCCAAGCCCATCCCACCAGGCTCCGGCCATGGCCTTGCTCATCGGCGAGTCACATTTTCCCTTCCCTTCTGGCAGTTTGGGATTCCTTAATCTTCCCGTTGCCCAAATCCAAAGGCGTTTCTCCGCACAAACCAAGCACATAGGCTGGAAAGGAGGAAAACGGCTTGGGAGGTGGCCAGCCCTGTGCTCTGCAAACCCATTCCCTCCTCCCACGGCTCTTGGCCACCGCATTCGGTTTTAGAGGAGTTATCTGCAGCACAGCAACGCCGCTCAGTCTGGATTTCAGAAGCCACGGCTAATAGCTGCCTGTTTGTGTTTTAAGTGTTCACTGGGGCACTATCAAGATAAATATATAATCAAAATAATTATATTCAAACTGAGCTGAAAAGCATCTTGGCTTCAGCGTTCACGCGTTCATTCCATACCCCGTTAATTAAGTATACCTTACAGCGCGCTCTGAAGGCTGCCAAAATCAGACTTGGAGAGGTTAATGAGGCGACGTTAAGTTTTCTTACATAGCAGCGTGTAACCATAGCTGACACATATTAACGCTCAGACAATTAACAGGGACCAGATTTGAGCCCAGATCTCTCATACCAGTTTTCACCTCCGTCTCTGGGCTTCCCTTCACGGTGCAACAGGAGCTAAACCCAGAGCTCTGCAGCTCGTCACTACCCTTCGCCTTCCTCACTCCAGAAGGATGATGATGTACCCTATTCCTCCCTTACACCGCTCCTCTGGGCCATGGTCACATCGCTCCTTCCCCCCACAGCCTCCTGGCCAGTCCCTCTCACCCGTAGGACTCTGAAGAGGTACAAGACCTTTCAAACATGTTTTTACCACAAGCACTTTCTAAGAGAGGTAGAGGGATGCAGAACAACACTGATTGTTTCAAGACCATTTACAAGGGCTTGGTTTTCCTTGCACTGATGCCTCTGGTGAAATACCGGTAAGACCTGCGCACCAAGTGTGAACGCCAGTAAAGAGGAACGATGAGTCGTGACCATCGCAAGATGAGAAGAGCCGTATTTCGCTGTGCCTCCATCTCTCCCATGCAGCAGACCCTGCCTTTGCTTGGAAGTTCACTCGTGCCAGCGTAAGACGTCGAGTTAGAGTGAAATATCTCACGGACACCTACGTTTGGGTCTGCTTATGCCAGGAGAGCAGGTCGGGAACCAATGCACGCATGGACAAACACCCGTGAAATGCCTGTGATGGCGGAGGTTACTTGAAAAGCGAAGGGTGATGGAGAGAGGCCGATAAATATCCGAAGAATACATTTCCTTAGGTAAACAGAAGAGGGCAAGAATGGTCCTACCAGGTCAGCCCGAGGTCCGCGCAGCCCCATACTGACTCTGGTCCTACCACAAAGCAGATGGGGTACTGCTAAATGAGCATCAGCCGAGGACCGCCGGACCCACAGGGCTGTATCAGAATGTAAGTGCAAAAAATTGTCACCAGCCCCTGGAAGCAAGTGTGAGAAAAGAAAGAGGGAGAGGGGGAGATCGGGGGAGCCCCTTCTGACCGAGAGCTTATAAAGGCATGCTCTGAAGACAAATTCTTTCAAAGCCACAGCATCAGCAAGACCTTCATCCATTCTCCCCACCCAAGCGAGGCGGCTGGGAGCGCTCCTCCTCATGTGGAGGTTGTTGGTCGTGCTTTCAGGAGTGAAGGTGATGAAAGAATCTCTGGGCTCTGCGCCTGCCTTCCCCTCCAGAGCTGAAAGTTTGTTTATTTGGGTCCGTAAACAACCCCAATTTCCCCCAACTGCTGATTGCTCAATTTCATGCTCCTCTGAAACAAGCCCAGTATCTTAGCGCATCTCCTCACCTCTCCTTCCTGCAGGCAATTACTCACACGGTCAGTCCCCTCCCCTGCTTCACCAGATTGGGGCGGCCGGCCAACAAGGGGTCCCGGAGGAAATGAGCTTTGCTCCCATCACCGGACAATCTGGAAGGCTGAGGGAAATTAGGGCTAAGCCCAAAAGTTTAATTTCCCCTTGGGATGATCAAGGGACTTCAGTTTTGGTTTTTTTTTTTTCCTTTGGTACCTCTGAAGTTAGAGGGAATTTAGCCAGAGCCAAAGACAGATGACAAAGTTCACTGGAGGCTCAGGATTTCACCACAAATCACCTTTGCCAGGGCAGGTTTTATTGCAGGACTTTCTGGGTTAACCCAACACAGGAGCAGAAGTGCTACCAACGCAGAGAGGCACGCTCACTCTGCGCGCCGTCAATGATCACCTGCCCCCTCGTATTTCTGAAATGGGACCCAAACTCGTCCAGGATTCCCTAGGTACCCACATCCCCCGGGAGTTGTACAAGCAGCAAACTTGAAAAGCAAACTTGTGCTCCCCGTTTTGGGTCAGTAAGTGTTACCCAAGCCTTTTAGCACCGCGCAAACATCCCTAGAAGAACAGAAATCTAGTGGTTGCTTTGCTACGAGGCTCGTGTTGCCATCTTTGAAATGCCAATGTGGGGGAGAAGTCCTCCCAATTCTCGCGTCCCTGAAGCAACCTGCTACTGAGCACACGGGAAAACGGGGAGCCAGGGCAGAGCTAAACTCATGCGCTCAGTTTTTGGGGTAGTCTGATCTCAAACTTTCCATTCCTGTGTCTCCTTGCTGTCTCTGTACCACTGCCACAGGGACGCGATGGTCTGGGGATAGATCTGAATCCTGACGCTCCGGTGGTGCTGTTGGGGGGGTCTGGAAGAAGCCCAGGCAGTTCCCCAAGACACAATATATAAAATGGGGCGCGTGGGCACGGCCCCGGAGATGCAGCCCAGCCCCGGCTTGTAACCCCAAACCTGTACTTGCCCAGTCCCCACACAGAGCTCTTGGGAACCAGGAGATACCTGAGTAATCAAGACCCTGAACTAGGGACCTGAAAAACAGAGCTTCGGTCCCAGCCTCGCCACTTGTTTCCTTTGTAAATCATTTAACCTGTGTAGACAGCAATTTCTCCAAATCCACAGAACAGAGAGCAAACTTCGTGTCCTTATGGCGAGAGCCGAGTTTAAAATCTGTTCTTACTGCGCTTTCTATGGCTGAAAATCAAAACTCATGGCATAAGAACAACAAAAAATGCTATTTAGCATGACCCCAATTACAATGTTTAATTTTACTGGCTATGCACTGAATTCCAGCTCAGACAACCAGGAGCAGGACCCTCCACCCGGGGTCCACCATCCACCCCAGACCCGAGCATGCCGCTGGTGCCGGTAAATCCGCGCTGGGCACCACTAATGCCCGTGGGCGAGTGCCTGGGAGAGCGGAGGCGAAGGAAATTACCAGCAAATCACCAGCCCCTTGGATGCCAGACGTGACTTCTTGGGGAACTTTGCACCTCTTGCCCTGGCACCAAGTTCCTCGGAAAGGAGGGGTTGGCTCCCGTGTCGTGTACATTGTCTTAGAAGATTGATTTTCCACCTGTAAAAGTGATCTACATCCTCCCTCCTCTCCTGGACGCCTTAGTCAAAAGAGAAAATGGATCTTTTAAAGATACATGTATCCATCACTATTATTTACATTCTAATATGCGTACGCAGCTCTGCTCCAACAAGGGAAATGTAAATCAGATGGACATCGTTCCCTGAATGCCCTAAAGAGCTCCATTCCCCCCAAATTAGAATAGAAAATGCTCTTTTAAAATGCACCTTTAATATGTAAAAGCTGCTGCATCCTGACTCTAAATAAACCAAACTTGAGCTACATGCCAAATATCTTAGATAAAGGACAGGTAGGATGGTAGTATCTGGCCAAGGAATCGGTCCTAAACAGCTATTTATATTAATGCAAAGAAGGTACAATGTTCTTCCTCTTGATATATGCTGCAGTGGGATATAGTTTTGTCCCACTAGTGAGAATAAAAACGTACAGTTCATGATAGGCAAAGTCACATGTGTGAGATAAAAAGCTCCAACTATAATATATGTCTTCACCATGTATTCTCTTCAGGATTTTCTTTAGATCTTTGGATGACAACAAGAAAACACTTACTCAAGGTTAGACACTGCTCTCTGGGCTTTTTAATAACCATTCCCTATATCCTGGGGGATTGCGTCCGTGAAATAAGGCGAACTCAACTTCAGTTTCTGGACTTGCGGAGACAAGGCAGAATCCTTACGTGTGCCTTTGTTTCTGTTTTGCTGTGCATGCGAATGAACTACGTGCGCGGGCTCCGGGCTGACCCGAGGCACGCGGAGGCGACGGTGATGAACAGCTCTGCGTCGGTGCCGGCGAAGCCGACGGTCCCCGCGGTGGGCCAGGGGTGGGAGCGAAGCCCTGGCAGGGACGGCCAGCAGCTGCCCTGCTGAACACACGTATCCACGTGCCCGAGCCCCTCTGGCTAGCGGAGAGGCTTCGTTAGCCCACCAGGTTTTGAGGCAAGTTCTGCCTCTTCCTATTTCTGCAAAATGTGGGTAAACCCCAAGGAATTCCCAGGCGTGGGGACTCGCTCCGCTCGCTAGAGACAATTTTAGAGCCTCTGCTCAGAGGTGAAAGCCCGGACCCCTGCCCTCTGCAGCCAGGCACCCTCTCCCCATGGCCGCAGGGGAAGCGGGAGCCCACGCACCCCAGCCCGTGCCCGGCAGCTTTTCCAAGAGCAGGAGCAGGGCTCCGGCAGGGCAGGGCTGCCCGCACGCCGGGGATTCACTGACTGGGGGGAGGTCAGCACCAGACCTTACAAACATAGTCAAACTCTAAAGACGACCATGAAAACTAGTAGCTGCATTGCTCATACCTATTAAAAGGAGACCCACGCTCATAAGACGACAAAAAACTTGGTTTAAAAGCAAATCCCTCCTATACAGCCAGGCACGGGTGGCAGGGCTGCAGCTGGGGCGGCGCGGCCGAGGGGTTGCACGTGTTTCTCGCCCAGCGAGGCTTCTCCTCACAAAAGCGCAGACCTCTCCCAACAGGCCTCGCGATAAATCCGCGGTGTCAAAGCAGTATATCACCGAGCAGAGATGGTATCTACCCCGTGTCCCGCTCGGCAGAGCGCAGGCAGGGACCATGCGGTCCCTTGCCATTGATACCATCTCCCCGATGGAAACGAGGAGAGATAAAGCAAAGCGCACGTGCACCGAGCGCAGCCATCCTCCTCGGAGGGCCCGCGCCGGGGGCACCTTTGCTGCCGGGATGGGGGCTGGCAAGGCTGGCAGGAGGGGAGCGGGCAGGAGCGGGGTGCACCCTGGGTGTAGGCTGGGGCAGCCGAGCATGGCGCTACCATCGCTCCCATCTATCCGGGGCTTCGTGCCACGTAAATCCCAAGGGCACAGGCGTACAAGGCACAGGCATAAAGCCAGGAGCCAGCCTCACCCGAAAGCCCGTATTGTGGCCACGGGACTGCTCCCTCAGTCTGGCTTTTAAGGTTTTTTTGTTCGCTGGCCCTTCACGCACGCAGCCTTCCCTCTTTGTACAGTAAACTCGCAAAACGGCGCACCCACAGGGAGACAGAAAATGTTTTATCTCGGAAGCTGAAATTTTAGCATATGACATTGTGCAGCTCCCAAGCCAGCACGTAACCAGAAAGAAATCCCATCCCACCTACGGAGCGAGCGGCCGCCGTACGCCGCTCCCCCTCCTCCAGACCCAGCACGCAGATTTGGGAGCGGCCATGGGGAAGAGCTTGGCCCTCTTTGCCCCAGCAGGACACTGCAACCCCACGAGAGTCAGGACTTCACTGAAATGCAAATTGATTTTAAAAGGGGAGCTACCGAGCTACCCTCTCTCCATGGTTCAGGCATCCTTTAAGCATCACCTTGTTCCGAACTATCCTGGCGTACCTCACGGCAGACGCTCCCCCCTTCCTTCTCTCTTGCTGCTACTGATAAATCCACATCTACTCCCTCTGTCCAGTGGCTGCTGCTTTACACCAGAAGGCACAGCATTATAACATGCTCGGCTTGATATTTCTTCTAGCCCCAAAACAAAGCTGAATCAGGCAGCGAAGGCGGTACTGAAGATGAAGTATGCTGGGGATGGTTTTCCTTCTGGGTTGCTGCTTTTTGACACATCCCCTGGTCCAGCAATAACACGTTCTCCACTTTGCATTAAGGAAGACGTTAGCAACAGAGGTTTTGCTACCACTCAAAAGGAGGGGGAGTGCCTGGATGCCCGAAGCGGGGAAGGACAGTGCAAAAGGCACCCAGGAGTCCGGAGTGGGGATGGCCACAAGCTCCGGTGCAATGTGGCTGGAAGGAAGATGCTCTCTGCTCTGTACCTGTGCTGCAGCTCTCTTCCCTGCGTCCTGAGCCACGCAGCCCACCAAAGGCAGCTTTTGGCCCTGGCTAATGCAAAACGCATCAGACGGTCTCTGCCACCTACGCTCGCTGTGCAGTCGAGCGGTGCATTACACCGCACCCTGCGACTCTTCCCCGTGCTGGCCTAGGAGACGAGCCAGAATTCACCTCTTAAAAGAGGTCTCTGATTATTGTTATCACTAAACCTGTTTTGTAATTCAACAGCATTGACTGATGAAGACCACCGGTGCTCGGGGGAACAACCAAGCATGGCGAGCAACGGCTGGAGAGCAACACCCGCTCAGCGACCGCCGGAATCACCGGGATGCTGAGCGGTAACACCGGGTCGGGCTCACAGCAGGGCACGAGCGAGAGCTTCACGCTGCTGAGCACCTCAGCATCTCCTTCTGCCACCTGATAGACTGACATATTAAACCCAAAAATCTGTTTAAAAAATAGCCAGCTGGCTACATATATGCATCAGGATACAACCCCGCTATTAGAACACATGTTCGGGTATTATCGCGGTGACCCGTCAGCTGTAAATGACCCAGGATATTTTGGAAGGAAAAACAATTTGCTTCCACTATTTACTTCTTTCTCCTGTTCTTGACCCTGCGAGCGTACAAATGTTTCTCTGCGCCTCCGCTGTGAAAGAGACACTCTCATCAAGGAGGAGTAAATCACAATAACAGGGAAATAAACCTTCCCCCGAAATGATTCCCATTTATTTATTTATTTCTCCGCCTTCGCACAAGTCTACATAAAAGTGCATAAATTGTGGCGGCGGCTGCTGGCTGATTAGCAGCCCGGACTCCAGGCGAGCATCCTCGCTCCGCTCCTCTCCCCCTCCGCTCTTCCCTCCGCGCCAGCGGGGCGGTCGCGGGGCACGCCGATGCCATTTCCCTTTAAATCTAACTCAGGTAATGAAAACGCGCAAGAAAATAGTGCGGGTGCATCTGGGAGCAGTAGAAAACAGTTAGATCTTCATAGAGCCATAAAGAAGTAAACAGTAGGCTGCTATGAAGATCTATGGGACCCCGCAGTGCCATTGTCTTCAAAAGGAATTAAAAACAAATTGCTGAGGGCCAGCACATAATTTAGAGACTCACGGCAATTTTATGACTTGCTAATGTTCCTAATTACATGCCCGTGAAAGGCTTAATTAATTGGGGGATGTAGCAAAAAGTGGAGCCTGTGTTTGTTATCATGGTTCCACTGCATTGATTTTAGTGCCTATGGAGAATTTAGGGCCTCTTTATTTGCACAAAGAAAATGCAAGTCTCTCGAAAAAATGCACATTAAGATCAACCCCTCGCTGCTATCTAATATACTTTCCTCTACTTAACCAAAGTGCTTGTAATCATATTTTGTAAATGTTGGTGCCGTTAATTGCATTGTGAGAGAAAATAGGTTCCGCTCGACTGGTCGTGGAGAATTTTATAAAGTTCTTTTCCTGCTCCCAATTCTGAGGACTCTGAGAGAGAAACTCATCAGAAGTTGTGCAGCGGGCAGGGAGCGGTGCCGCTCCGCTTCTCCCCGTGTGCAGGCTGGGTTGGTGGGCACCGGGGCTGGGGCACCTCCTGCACCCCCCCCCCCCCCCCCCCCCCCCCCCCCCCCCCCCCCCCCCGNGCACCCTCGGCAGGGCTGAGGTTCACCTGCACCCTGCCAGCCGGGCACCCAGGGAGCTCTGGCACGTGGAAAACCCCCGGGGAAGGCAGAAGTCTCAGCCTCTGAACCTGCTCGCACTGGGATGAGGTTTAACCTTCAGCCCCCCCAGCCCTTCGAACACACTCAGTGTATTCTGAGCTCAAGGTTGTGCTGTGACCTTCTAGAGGAAAGGGCTTTTCGTGAAATTAAATACAGGCCCGTGCCGCAATCCCTCTTCCCTAAAATGCCGCTGGGATTGGTGCATGGAAGGTCCAAAGTGACCGTCTTCAACAAAGACCCGAAATAACACTGAAGAACATAAAAACACGGAAGGAAAAACGTGGCATTGCGGAGCACAGAAGCACAGCGCAGCCTTGGCGCTCTGGTACAACACGCCTGCGTTTCTCAAGGCTGTAACAGACATTTGTGCTTTTTCACATCACACACAAAAAAAAGAAAAAAAAAAAAGGATTAAAGAGTTTAGACAACCCCTTCTCCCGGCTCGCAGGTCTCGAGGAGAAATCGAGGCAGGACAAAGACAACTGCAGAGCATCCGACAGCGCCCGGCCAGGACAGGAAAGCGTGCGGGGAGGCGGGATGGAGCGGGGCTGTGATGGTTCCTTCCAGGTGAGCAACACCCGACAGCACTTTTTTCCTTCTCCTGGCACTCGTGCCTGGACACAGATTTTCACACTCACAAGTTCCCGTGAGGGGAAGGTGCCACGTGCCAGAAGCGGCGGCCGGCGGGAGGGACGGGCAAGTCATCCGTCCGGGACCAGAGGGTGGGCTGCCCATGCACAGGGACCCCCTCGGACCAGGCGCTGGCTCTGCTGCTCTGCCTGGGGAGCGAGCTTGAATTACAAGAATCGTTGCACCGAGATTAGAAATAACTTGATTCCAGAAGCTTAAAACCAGCGTTTGAATCTACTAAATGATGAAGCTTTTTCCTTTCACCACTTGGATGCTTTTCCCCCTTGAAGGTGGACGGGAACTTCCCACTCCCGACCGCTGCGGAGCTGGGAAAGCCAGGGCAGCCGCAGCCTTTACGAGACTGGGTGGGCTTAGTATGGAAAGTCAAAGCAACAGCCCCTGGATAGAGAAAACTTCCCGATGAGGTGACGCTGTTTGCCTTTGCTCTGCACAGGAGACCGAGGGCTCCTGCATCGCCTGTTGTACCGATGCACGCACGCACCCAGAAAGAGAGCATGGCTGGGTATGAGCCCATGTGCACGGGCTGTGTCTAACGCACGCCTCTCCGAGAGGATTTATGAGCAGCGAGGAAGCATTTCACAAGGCGCTACAGAGTGGAGTGCGAGTATTCGCCGCGGGAACCCCGGGACGGCATGGGCCACCGAGCCACGCTCCTGGGCCACGTGCTCGAGCCCGGCCGGGGAGGCATCGCCACCCGCCCTTGCCCAGCACTAGCCTCCTGGGCATCCCTGCCTGGGCATCCCTGCCCGCCTTAACTGCACGGCCTCTTTCCCAAGGTAAAACGAGACAACTAAAGCTTGATGTTTCTGCTAAGTTGTCCGAATCCAAATTTAGATTATGTTAAAAGACGCAAAAAACAAAGACATTTTTTAACATCTCACATTTTGATTGGAGTTAAAATCTCTCCGCAAAAGGAAACACAGCGATACGTGGCCAGAGAGAGTGGTCCGGAAGAGCTCTCAGTCTGTGCACACAGCAAGAGCCGATACCCAGACAAAAACGAGGAGAACGGCCATGCCTGAGCTGCGAGGGCCAGATCCAGCAGCCAGCCGCCCCGGCTCTCCTGGGAAGCCAAGCGACGTGCAGGCAGCAAACAGTGAGAGACAGCTCCAGCCCTTGCATCCGTCCGTGTTCGGTCAGGGAGAATGGTGTCGGTCAGACAAAGAAAGAAATTCGGAATTGCAGTTTTGGTCGGGACGATGTTCCTTAACAATCAATAACCAAACTGCCAGGGGTGCAGGATCGGGGCGATGGCCAGGAGGAGCCGGGGCAGCCCCTTGCTGCCTCCCTCCTCTGTGCACCTGCATTTCCTTGCAGCAACATTGCAACGAGGAGGAGGGGTGGGGGGGGAAGCAAAGCCAAGTTTGTCTGTTGCACTTGAGAGAAGGAGACGTCTCTCGAAATACAGTCGGTGCTTTGACGATAAGACCTTTGACAGAAACATGAATGACATGAATACTTTGATCTCTAGTCTCAGAAGCTTCAACAGCAATTATGAGTCAAGAGGGGTGAATATGGGCAGCAGCTACAGCAATGCCCCGGAGGGTGCTGATACAGTAATTAGAGACAAAACCCGCAGCATCTCTGCCTGCACCATGCACGCCAACTGGGGAGGAGGTGGGCCGGAGGGAAGCTTCATGAAAAAAACAACTCTTATTCTTCTGAGAGACGTAAAATCAACAAGACTTTATACATTTCAAAGCAAAGATCTTCAAAGACAGGTAAAATGCTAATTCTGCTAATGTAGGTTTTTATGTATATGCTCTGAAAAGGTAAAGCAAATTAATCACCAGCTTTACCCCCTAATATATATCTGTGTTACAAATATATTACAGCATGTCAGATCTAAGGAGATATATCTGAACAGCAGTGGTTAAAAGAGCATTTCCCTTTTCATGCTCTAATACAGTTATTTTGATCTTTCAGTCTTCATATTTTTTGTTCTCATCAAAGGAACGATGGTGCCAGAGATTAGGATGTTATTTATTTCCCTCTCGCTGTCCTACACCCATGTTAATCACTTCTGGTGTCAACAGCTGCAGCAGTGGCGGTGCCGGCAGCACCCGCGCGAGGCCGGCCGTGCTGCCCGCGCTGCCCGCGCCTTCCTCCCTGCCTCCACGTGCCGCCCCGCTGCCCACTCGCCACCAGCATCCCTTAGGGTCACCTCCAAAAAAACCCCCGACCTTCAAAAGCTGATGGAAATGCTATGCAAATGGAGGGCAGGGAGGGGACGGAGACGCCTGCGGAGCAGAGGGAGGGTGCCAGGGAGGCACAGCCCTGCGCCCGGGCGGCAGCGATGCCCGGCTCAGCCTTCTGCGTCCCCGAGACGGTCGTGGAAACAGTCAGGAGGACAAAACGCCGTTTGCATGGCAGTGTGGTGTTAGGCACTATCAGAAATCCCTGCTCCAAATTACGCGCGGCTTGAAGAGACCAGGGAAAGAGAACACAAAGAGGCAGGAGGCACAGGGACAGGACACGGTGACCCAGGAGGTGCTGCCCAGTTCCAGCACATCCCAGTCCAGTCCAGCCAGTTCCCTCCTGTTCGTGATGAGATACCTAACACTGCTCACCCGACAGCCGCTGTCAGAGGAGAGCTGACCCTTTGCATTCCAGCTGCCTCCCGTGGGGCTCTGCTCCTCTCCACTGGCCCCGGCCACCCTGGAGAATTCGGCGTTTAGGTGTTTTTGCAAGTCAGGACAGAGTCCCGTTTTCCCAGGTTGTTTTCAGACACCTCCCACCGAATTTGCACCTGCGTTTCCATGGCACGTGTGTTCAGCCAGACCTTGCACCTCTAACAGAAGTGCATCCCAGGTTTAGGCATGTACTGAAACGTCGGCTCCACGCTGTGTTACAGGCTCGGCTTCAGAAACGTGCGTTGCCTCCAGACACTGCAGCTCCTTTTTGCCCCGGGTTCTCCATGCAGAGACCCTGGGAATTAAGCTCATGCATCCGACAGACACAGGGCTCCATGGCAGAGCCTGGCGTGACTCCTTACCCGAAACCAAACACCGCCGGAGGCAGACAAAGGTGGGAAAGGGATGCAGCCGAGAGCTCAGCTCCACGCACCGCTCCCACCAGGGAAACTGTTCAGCCAAAACGCCCATCCTACAGCTGTGGAGATTAACGATGCCGATTCTCCTACGTTCAATTACACCTCGGTCAGGACAGGCAGGCCTGGAAAAGTTTAGGTTGTCTTGAGAAGGGTTGAACTTTGCTTTGGGAAAACTACCCACAGAGCCCATGCGGGCGATAGCGTACATGTACACAGGGTAATGTGGCACCTTTATACTTTTTTGAGCAATGCAACCCGATGCGGTTAGCATCAGTCACGCTGTGCCACAGTCCCCGTGTGCCATCCTGGCTCTTCAACCAGCACGCCACGCAGCACAGCCTGCGCTTTGGGCACACGGTTACGAGGTTTGAGCGGTGTCGGTTCACCCCTGGCTTGTAAGGCTGCCTTGTCCCCAGATGGTTTTGCTCTCAGGTCGCAGGTCCATGCAGAGCTTGCCCCTGGGGCGGAGGCTGCAGCCGGCTATGCCCCGGGCCGGTGCGGGCAGAGCGGGAGAGCTGCCCGCCGGAGCCCTCTGCCACAGGACGGTAACTCCAGCAGCACTGCCAACACGCTGCCTTAAAGGACCACACCAGATCCCCGAGCTTAAAGACCAAGTTAGGTAGCTGTTGGCTACGTTCGCAACTAACTCGCTGAGCTGCGTGGCTAGATGATGAATGTTAAGGGCAGAAGATGGTGATATGTAGGGATCTCAATAATTATTTACGGAGATCAACTGAGCAGGTGCATTTTGGGCATAACTAATCCTTGAGAGACAAGGAGCAGGAAAAGACTGCAGGAGCTAATGTCTTTGAAATAGGTTAAACCAGTGACATTGCCCACCATCAGCATTGTGTTCCTTGCCTTTAAAATGCTGACACTTACAGGTTTGATGGTAACTAGACTGCATCGGGGCACCTTTGCTTTCACATCAGATCTGCTGACATGAACAAGAGTCGATTCAGATGGGCATCCAAACATTAAAGTCCTTCCCCATTTCCATAAAATGATTGGCAGGATGCCTACTGCTAGCAGCTGGTAGCGCCGCTGATAAATGGCATCTTGATAAAAACTTCGGGCTGTTTTAAGGAAAAAAAAAAAACAAACATACTCTTATTCTAATTCACTCAGCTTCTGACAGATGAGATGTCTCATCTCTAAAAATTAGATCCACCTAGCATCTTCGCTGTGTGTACACAGAGAAAGCGGCATCCCGCGGCTGGGACAGGAGCACGTCGTGCCCTTCCGCTCCCCTCCCGTGCAGGAAGCCGTCCCTGTGGTGAGGCACGCTCCCCTTCCCGGGCACTGAAAACGTGCATCTGAGTATTCAGCAGAAAGTACCTAAAACATGGTAAAGACCATCCCCAGGAAAAGAAAAAGGGATTTTCCTTTCCAGGTCTTGTACTATTGAAGCTTTCCAAGGAGTCCTGTGCATAAAATCAAGCTAGAGCAGCTGAAATCCAGGGTAATTTCTAAGGCGCAGACACCCAACCCATGGAACCAGTTCCTCCCTGCGACTTAAATGTTAACAAATGCATAATTTGCAACGAGAAAAAAAGGAACTGCACAGATCCCTTGCTGCTGATTCCCAGCTAATCCATCAGTAGATCAGGGCAGGTAAAAGAAGGGAGGGAGGAAAAGCTAATTTCAAGCCCTAATAATATTATTATTCAGTTTCTGTAGCTTTTTTAAGCACTTAACTCTAGGTATTTTTCTTAACTTAAGGTTTAAGAATGATTTCTAAAATGAATCTGAATGTTATAATGGGAACGTTTTACCCCCAGAGATCAAGTATCTCCTTCTCTCATACCTTTGCATTTCAAATCATGCAAAAACCCCATGAGCTGGGAGGCCCTGCCAGGCTCCCTGGCAATGCAGGCACTCCAGGCACATGGTGGACCCCGATCTCACCTGAAAACAGATGCAGGGCAGGTAACGCCCATAGCCATTTACTACTTGTTCTTTTAAAAAGCTGTTGTATCACCCTGCGGCGTATGAGAAGGAGCGAAGCTGCACAGGGCAGTGCCAGGGTGGGGAAACCTCCTCCTGCTCAGCAGCCAGGGAAGAGCCAAGCAACGCCGCATCAGTCCTCGCCCACCGCATCTCACACCCTTTGCAGCACACCCGTAACGACACAGAGCAAGAGCCCGATAAAGATTGAAGAGGGGACGGTCAAGATTTCTAGAGGACGTCCCATTCTCCTGGATGTAAAAAGGAGGTTGCTGTTAGAATTCCTTAAATAGCTTTGAAAATCTCAACAACAGTAACTGACAGCGCCTGACGGACATCGCTCTGCCTCTACGATATCACTGACTTCGTTTTCTCACGTAAAAATCATCTAATTACCTAGTGATGCACCGAAGGGTAACACAGAGGGGTCCACAAACCTTCCCTGCCTGCACAACGGCGACAACCACGGAGGAGGACGACCCAGCTGTACGCAGCAAAGCCTCCAAGAATCACGGTTCGCTGCTGATCAGAACAACTTGAGTACGTACGGACCCTAACGAACCAGCAGCAGAGAGCGTACCTAAACCAACCTGTGATTTACGGAGCTGCTGCCCTCCCCTTCTCATTCCCGCCTCAGCGCTGCATCCAGATGTGCTGCCAGCTGTGGTGACACCAGCACTGAGACCGAACTAATGCATCTGATGGCAAGGAAGCGGCTGTCCCAGCCAGGCGAGCACCCCCGCACCCTTCCCAGAGCCCCGCCTGGCTCCGCACCCAACGGACAAAGGTCCCGCAGAGCTCTGGTCTGCAGCCACAGCTCAGAGACATGGATGACCATCAGGAAGACACCCAGATGCGAGCACTGAGACGCCCCCAGCACCAAGGCAGAGCAGATCAGACCACCGAGAGTCTCCGGGCTGCCCAAGGACAGCGTTAACGTGGTCTCCCTCCATCACTGGTTGCCTACTTGAGAGTGCTCAAGGTTCCCGAGCAACTCCTCTGCCCCGAGGTTGGTTGTCCATAAGCACCACCATAACGAACGCAATTACCAGCGGTGACATCCTTACCTTGATTCCCGTCATGGTCCGCTGGAAGTTGCTTTGAGAGCTGGGGCTTCAAACCCGCTTCGCCATCATGTGATCTGACATCGCGGAGAATTTACTGTGGAAACAAAAAAACCCACAAGTGTGAAATGTGACTGTCGATAAAGTAATCCTCAGCAATCAGACAAAATTAATTGTGTGAACATCATTGATCAAACCTACTTAATACATTGGGTTTGTAGAAAGCTGGAATGTAATTTCATTACCAATCTGCTCCATCCTAATGAAATTTCTAATAACACTCTAATTTTGATTTCGGTTAAGGAGAGAATGATGGAAATTTTCTTTTGCTTCTCTTGTAAGGTTTTATTTTATTGGTTTTCTGCAATACTAGGGGTACTAATTTTTTTTTTAATTTGACATTTTATTAGCAGGGGGTTTAATATAACAACACAGATAAAAAACAAAATTGCAAAACGGACAAACCTTACAAAAATAGAATTGATGTCAAAATTAAGGAGGCTAATTTTAAAGACATTGATTTATTTTATAAGTGGTGATTTGGGCTTCTTTTTTAGTTTTGGTTTTTTTTTTTTTTTTCCTTTTCTAGTTTGCAGTTCCTTTTATCCGTAGTTCTCACGGAACAATGCTAGAGGAGCTCAGCCGCATGGGAGAGGCACCAACATGCCTACATTCGTAATGGGTAGATTAGGGGGAGAAGACCCCGGCCCTAGCCACGTCAGCGGCAAGGCTCCCATTAATTTGGACGTAACCAAGATTTCACCCTTTGGGTCAAGTTTCAAAAGACACCATTCAGCCTTTCAGACCCCGTTGTGTTGGTGCAAAGAGCAGGGTTAGAGGTTAATCAAATGAGGAGCGATGGAGCATCAGGTAGGTAACTAAACGGTGCCGTTTGGGATTCACATGCGCAAGGTGCCCGGCGCTACCTGGGACCCCCGTCCCCGGAGGAAGGGGCGCAGACGGGGTCTCAGCACAGCAGACAAGTTCCCGGATTGTAGCAGAGCAAAATGCAAAAATTAAAAAAGAGGACCAGCAGAAATCAAACTGACAGACCTAACGACTCAAGCCGCAAGCAATCGAGGGTGACTGCCCTCCTGCCGCCCAGCCCAGCTGCTCTGCACCCTGGCTTCCCAGGGGAGCGGGTGCTACTGCAGGGCAGCGGGAGAGCCAGGAGAGACCGGCAGCCGAGGGACGGATCCGCAGGCTATGCTGCTTTGTACCAGCCAAGGGTACGCTGCACCATGGGCAGGCAGCAGCCGCCCATGGGAGACAGCAGCTCTCCCTGTGGGCTGCCTGGGGCTCAGGGCTGCTGCGGTCACACCGCCCGCGAGACCGGAGCCTGCAGGCTTCTGCAAAACGCATTTCACCGAGGGCAGAGGAAAAACCGGGAAAAACCAACTATTTTGTTGCTTTTTCTGCTACCAAGTACTGAAGATGAGCAGCGCTTGCCTCTAGCACGCATGAGAGGGCAAACCCTGCTCTCAGAGCATCTGGGTACTACTGATGGCTCGTCTAGCAACGTGTCCGGTGAACGGAAATCGCCTCTCCCTGGCCAGAAGCCGCATGCGGTGGGATCTGCGCGTAAACGCAGAGGATGCGCAGGATGCACGCTGGCGGCTTGCAGACATTCGGGGGCCTCTGGATGATGGGACGGGACGCGATGAGCAGACAAGGGAGCACAGAGCGTGCTTGCTTGCTGCAGGAAGGTGATGCTCTTTGACTACTGAACTGGTGCCTATCTCTGGTATTTCCATTTTCAGTAATCTGATGTGTTTTGGTGATTTATTCATGACTGGTGTAGTGAAAAATTGGAAAAGGCTAGCGGGATAGCCATGGCCTGGAGATCCAGCGTCTGATTGAGGCTACAACTGAATTACTGTCAGAGGCATCATGCAAGGTTTACTCCAGCGAACGTGAAGTTGAATCTTTATATTAATAAGTGAACATGAACTATCAGAGAGACTGGCATGTGTCTGCTGCGGGCAGGTCTGGAAAGGAGCTGTCAGATCACAGGGAACTTGAGCAGACAAACAGAGAAGCTCCAGTGCCCCTCTTCATGCGCTACGGAGGTGTCTGCGGGCGTTCACCGGAGCCACGGAGGGGAGACTTTACTCACGTACAGGACAGCTAAAAAGGCTTCTGCAGGCAAAGCCGCCTCGTCTTTAACACATACTAAATGGCTTGGGTGAGAGCATACAGGGGAGCCTCGGCTGTCGCTCCGTTACTTAAGCACATGTGAAAATCTTTGCCCCTTGTTCAGGCTGCGCTGCTAAAACACGGCCGATGAGCGTGAGGGGTGCACGTTAATATTGCATGTCGAATCCTGGTCTGACAAGAAACGCCACTTCAAAAGCGACAGTCCCCGAGAACTGTAACTCGGGGAGATGCCATTACCATAAACCAAACCCAGGAAGCCCAAACCTACAGCACGTGCTCTCCAGAAGGGGTAATTTTTGCCCTATTTCCAGAAAGCAAAAGAAAAACGGCCCATTCGCTGCTGATCGCACCCGTGTGAGCTGCCCTCCCCTACGGCCTCAGGGCCGGTCCCTTTCAGAGCCACCCCCCGTTAATTTTCATGGCAAGTACAAGAAACCACTTTCCACCTTGGCTTCCGACCTGCTGGGTGTAAAAGGGAGGTGAGGAAATCCCCCTTCCCACACGGATCCCCTCCAAACCTGAACTTCCGAGAAAACAAAACAAAGCAGCAATTAATCCAAAGGGGGTTAAAAAAAAAAAAAAAGGACAAATAAAAAGGCGGCGGCAGAGGAGGAAGCTAAATGCTGCGTTACAGTAGCATCTAGCAGCTCTTCATAATTACAGTTTCAATTCCACATCCAGCTTCCCGCCTAATTACTGCCCCGCGGTTGGTGTGCACAGACTCGGGAGCAGCAGGGATTTTTATTTTGCTCGCACTGATCACTCCTCAGCTCCTCGTTACCGAGCGCTCGCTTTGGGCCCATTAACCAACCCACCGCCCTCCCCGGGGCCTTGCACAGCCCGGCCCTGCCTCCCCAGCACCACCGAGACCTGCCTGCACGGCTGGCCTGGAGCAGGCAGTGGGTCCAACCCCTTACTAGAGAGAGGGCAGGGAGAAGGGACGGTCCCCACCAACATGCACGGTAGGTACCCGGCGCTCTCAGACACCTGGGACAGATGGGACAGGGGTTCCTCCATCCCTACTCGCTATAGACTCCTGCTGTGGAAGGTTCTCCTGGATCTCATAGAATCATTAAGGTTGGAAAAGACCTCTAAGACCACCTAGTCCAAGCGTCAACCCAACACCACCATGCCTACTAAACCACGGCCCAAAGTGCCATGTCTGCACGTTTTCTGAGCACCTCCAGGGATGGGGACTCCACCGCCTCTCTGGGCAGCCTGTTCCAGGGCTTGACCACTCTTCCAGTAAAGAAGTTTTTCCTAATATCCAATCTAAACCTCCCCTGACACAACTTGAGGCCGTTTCCTCTCGTCCTATCGCTTGTTACATGGGAGAAGAGACCAAACCCCAGCTCACTACACCCTCCTTTCAGGTAGTTGTAGAGAGCGATTCTCCCCTCAGCCTCCTCCTCTCCAGACTAAACCACCCCAGGTCCCTCAGCTGCTCCTCATAAGACTTGTGCTCCATCTCCTCAGGTTTCACAGGGAAAGAGCCACCAACACCTGAATCTGGGCCATGAGCATCACGTTGCGGGAAGCAGACCTAAGCCTTCGTACCAGAAAACTGCGAGCTGAATTAGGTTTCGATGTTTCAACTTTCAATTTCTTGGCAACCAGATTTAACCTGTCTAAGGTTTTGTTCCGGGTCTCCTCTGGATCTTTCCAGGCTGTGTTTGAAGCTGTGTAGGCGAAGCTCAATCTTGTGAGCTCCTCCTGCTATCTCTGAGCCCAAGCTTCCAGCGAAGGTGAGCCAAGATTGACCGTGGGTTGGCAGCAGCCATGCACCAGACCTGCTGCACAGCAAACACCCCTCTTGGAGATGAGATGAGATGAGATGCCTCCTATTTTGTTTCGGGGGTTATAATCCTTCTGCTGCTTTCTCTGCAGTCCAGTTGCACTTTGCTAATCATTAACGCCATCGCTGTCTTTGGCAAGAAGCAGAAAAGGGGCGTTCTTCTACCAGAAAGGCAGGAGAGCTGATTTCCTAATAATTTATGGCTTGAACAAAGTTGCAGAGCAGCAACCAAGTATGCAGGAAAGGTTGGGGTGAAAAATTATTTACAAAGTGAATGCCCTGAAGACACTTGTACTGGACAACAATTATGGCACCTTAATTAACTGAAATTTAGTTCACCCGTCGACTGAGGCATGTCCAGTGCTAAAGTTATGCCACTGCTGCTGTCTACTACTGGTTAATGAATATAAATCAGATGGTTTATAGTTAGTGAACATGTAATAGGCTTGCAATGAGTTGAATTCCAATGCAAAACGCCTGGGGATAGGAACATGCCATCCATAAAATATATATAAATAACAGATTTACATTTCTACGAGGAAAAAACCAAAGCTATCCTCCCATCTTGGTATTCTCCCAGCTCGACAGACCTGCACTCCCATTCTCTGACAAGACAAGGGATCGATAAGAAGGAATTTAAGAGTCTGGTCACCCAAAGTGCAGCAAATTAGATGCCAAAACTCTTCTGTGTCCTCCATGTTTCCTTGCCAACCACTGAGCTCTGGCCTATAGGTTCGTCATATGCCCGTTCAGTGCTGCTTGGGAGCAGAGCCCGAGGGGCAGGAGCACTGAAGGTGACTCCTGGAGGTGCAGAGCACACGGCGCAGCTACCGGAGCCTGAGCCAGCGGCAACCGAGGCCATCGGAGAGAGGAGTGCTGCCTTTGCTGGGTTTTGTACCGAAGCCTGGGGACAGGCGGGGGAAGCAAGGCTGTGCTTTTGCTATAGCTCCTTTTGGATGAGCCTTTAGTGGTACCACAAGGAAAAGGCAGACTAAAAAGCTAAGGCTCCATCTCCAAGAGGTAATTCAGGTTAACCCCCCGCCCTTCTGCAGTCAGTCAGGAGCACAGGTTGCAAGCAAGCAAGCAAGCAAATCTCTCCAAGTTTCTTACTCGAAAAATAACCTTTACTTTGTGCCGGTTACATGCTGGCAGGAGCGGGCAGGCCTGGCCAAAGAGCCCTTGAAGCTGGGTAAACGATCATCCAAGGTGCTCGGTTCCAGGCCAGGGGTGGGAGACTGTTGATATTTGGGGTGCACTGGAAAGGAGCCTCTCATCCCCCTCCTGGCAAGTAAAGCTCCTTCGGGTCATTCTGTGCTGGACTGCCTAGAAGACGACGTGCCCCAGTCACCAGGCTCTTGGGGAATTGTTGGCCAGGGGTCTCAGGGAGGCACCAAGCCCGAGGTAGGAATGGCCATCAAAAAGAGACCCCGCGTCAAAAAACCCCAGTCTCAGCTTTTTACGTTTCCTTGCTGCAGAAGCAAGAAATTGTGGACTTTATTTATTGCACAAATTAGGTACAAGAAAATTATTTTCTTAATGTGAGACTTGATGAATGTTCTCAACTCTCCACCCTGCTAGGAAGAGGGGGTTACAATGAAAATTATTTACAAAGCATGTGCTACCCTGCAGAGTTATTTATTCAGGCAGGGGATGTTTCCGCAGATTTTGTTGACAAAGGCAAATCAAATTACATTTTTGCGAACATTACAACAAGCATCGTGATTTGATATGGACATCAGCTGTCTCCTGACAAAGCCTGGGAAGCAGCTCTGGCCCAGCACCCCCCAGGCACCTACAAAGGTGGTCATTTTTAGCATTAGGGAACAGATGGATAAAATGCTCTGCAAGCTGTTCAGGCACTTCTAAATATTGAAGGTTTTGTTCCTTTAAAATGTATAAAAATTGTTATAAATCCAACACACAGATTAAAGAAGGTTAACGACTGCAGGAGTAAGGTGAGCTCTCAAGAGACCCTGCAAGACCCCCAGCCAGGCTCGCACCCCGCAAGCCCCCGGCCGGGCTCCTCCGTGGAGCCCCAGCAGGGCACCGAACTGCAGGACTGAAGCCTTGTCCCCACAGCGCTCAAACAAGCCCTGCCCGCACAGATCTATGCACACAAGTCTGCGTGTATGCGTTTACGCATATAACATATGTGTATTATCAGGGGAAGGTGTGCTAACGTAAGGCTCCCACATCTATATAGAATCATCGAATTGTTTAGGTTGGAAAAGACCTTTAAGATCATCGAGTTCAACCGTTAACCTAGCACTGCCAAGCCCACCACTAAACCGTGTCCCTAAGCACCACATCTACCCATCTTTTAAATACCTCCAGCGATGGGGACGCAACCACTTCCCTGGGCAGCCTGTTCCAGTGCTTGACAACCCTTTCGGTGAAGAAATTTTTCTTAATATCCAATCTAAACCTCCCCTGGTGGAACCATTTCCCCTTGGATTATGGGGGCTTCATTCTGCTCCTCGTCCCTGTCTTCCAGCTCAAGGGGCTGGGTATCCAGAGAACAACTGGTCTGACTATTAAAGATGGAGGCAAAGAAGGCACTAAGTACCTCAGCCCTCTCCTCATCCTTTGTCACTACGCCTCCCATCACTGAAGTGATTAAATCACAGACCCTTCCTTCCAGAAGTGAAATGTGCTCAGCAGGGTCTTTGAACAAGCAGCTTAGCCCTTCAGAAACAAAATAAACCAGGCCAGTGAGTAGATGCCTACATCCGGAGGCAGGAGCTGAACGCCATCGATGCTGCCCTGCCTTTGGTCGGATGCTGGCCATGGCAGCCAGTGCTCGGGCAGCGACCTGCCCGCATCAGCATTGCCACAAGGGTACCGCTGCCGTCCGAGTCCCAGCCAAGCCCCACCGAGCTGAACCACCTTGCAGAGTACAGATCCCACACAATCAATGGCACTTTTAATCCGATTATTGTTATTATCTTGAAATGACTAATTTCCGCCAGAGGATGGGGGAACAGAATCCGCGGCAGAAGCTCCTTTCTTAGGGGGAGCGGGGAGCTCGGTGCAAATGTGCTGCTTCACCTGCAGCCCCTCCGCTCGCAGGGAAGAAAGGCTGTTGCGTGATTAGGGCTAGGATTTTTCCCAGGGATTACACTCTTTGCGAACATCTGCGTATAGTATCACGACACAGCTTCTCCCCACCTCCTCGTTGCATTAAACATCCTCCCCATACACGCAGTAACTTGCTGTACGTTTTAACAGCGATGCGACTGCAGACAGCATCGGCAAACGTCCAGGGAGGCGGGCAGGCTGCCCCGCTGCCAATGGGGGACCTCAGACCTGGGAATAGGAAGGGCACGGAGGATCAAGGTGTCGGTAAAAAACAGTAGGTAAAAAATGCTGAACTAGGTCATAAACATCTATTTTTCATCCTCTGCAGCGTGGCTATTGCGTCAATACGTACGCACTTTGGGCAAACTAGTGTTACTCGTATGGCATGAGTTATTTCTTAAGAACAAGACGCATATGCACAGATTCATAAGGGGAAAACACAGATACGGAGGGCTCTTTCTTGCAGCAGAGAAAGTCATGGCGTGAACCTATAGCTAGGAGTCCAGGCTAGGCAAATTCACACACAAAATGGAGGTATAGATGATGAACAGCGCGATCAGCAAAGCATTTGAACAACGCACTACGAGAAGGATGGATTCCCACCTCTTGCTATCTCTTATTCGAGCCGAGGTTGCCCATCTAGCACAAATCCTGTGGTACGATATAGGCTACTGGTCTCAAAATACAACATAGTAAGGAAATTATGTAAACCTTTGCGATACATAAAGACCGATTAGATAATCTGCAGATCCTCTCAGGGTTTAAAAATCTGAGTATCTTGTGTGGGCATTTCTGGCTGGTGAAAACCCAGGATCTCATCATTAGCCTGAGGTCTGATGCCACTCTCCGTCCACAGCTGTGGGTCGGGAAGGGCTTGGGAAGCACACCAAATGCCACTTGGACTTGCAACATGTGGTTTCTCACACTGCGAAGAAACGGTTCGGAGCTCCTTGCTAACAGGAAAAATCACTTCAGCGCAACATCGTTGATCCCCTCTGATTAAACCTGTAGGTCTTAAACTTGGTCTTCAATCAGGTCTTTGAGAAGTCCCAACAGATTACAACATCCCTGTGCTTAGCCATCATAATGACTTGCAAGTGATTAGCTTAACCAGCATTTCACCCAATTCAATTTCCATGGATGGCCTATACGTACCAAGGAAGACGTTCACATTAATTTTTACATAATTAAATCAGGAATGACCCCAGTGCCGATGAAATAAAACCTCAATTCTTCCTGGGCTGCACAGCGCTCGTCTCGGCTTTAACCCTCAGAACACGAGACCGACGTGGCTGGAAGGGACGGATCCGGCTCCGGCCCCTCTCCCACTCCCCCCTGCCTCTTCCAGCCCCTTCGCCCTCCCCAGGTTGAGTGACCCCAACGCCTGTCACCTCCCTGCCCACAAATCCCTGGCACAGGACTAGAAAGCCCCCTTGCACAGACGATCGTGCGCCTCGCTTCAACTTTTATAGGATAACACATGCGTTTTCTGGGAAAAGCCTTAACAAGCGCACAGCAACCCAACAAGCCGTTGACGAGAGATGGCCCAGCCACAGGGCTGGGACCGGAGCTTTGCGATTGCCAAGGAGCATCCAGCTCTGGTGCCTCTCCGCTGCCATAAGCCATGATTTATTTCTAAGTCCAAATGACATCCCGCAGAAGGCAGTCCTTGAAATCACAGCAACAGCCGCAGCACAGAGACCGCGAGCGTGAGCCATGGTAGCCCCATGGAAAACCAAGCGGGAGATGTGAGCGTGAAGGCCAGGTCTTCCCGCAGGTCCCACCCCAGCGCAGCAGGTACCTCTCAGGAGGAGAAGACCTCCGTCCTCGGCAGCCCGTCCCAGCAGCTCTGCAAACCTCTTGGCCCCGCTGCCTGCTCCCACCGCTCGGTGCCCGGGGTCCTGACCACTTGCCAGGATGCGACATCAGACTATGCAAACTAAGGAGGATAATTACTACGTGTTTCGTTAAACAATCCCCCTTTGGAGGTGGCAGCGATTACTCACTTCTACTGTAATTTTAATTGGTGGGCAAATATGATCTTTGTAGAGACAAAGCCTCATTCTTCTCTCCCTTGTAACAGTTTAAATCAATACTAACCCGGGGCTGCTTGGAAATATTTAATGAAAACTGTTTTGACAGAAAATTGGATTCTTGATGAGGCAAAATATTTGTTTTCAACAGAAAAGTTTCACTTGGTTGAAAAGCCAAAACTTTTTACCGAAAGGTCAAATCGCACGACACAGCCGTCGCCCTCGTGCGCCCTTTGCTGCTGATGCCCCGGATAAAGGGAGGGTACGCAGGTAAAGACGGGGCTGAGACTGCAGCCCTGGCTTTCGGGACCGGAGCCAGAAGCCCTGCGACTCCTGTCGAAGTCTCTCTGCAAGGAACGACGGTCACAACCTTCATGCTGTGACAAACGCCATCCAGGGACAGAGGGCACGTGGCACGTCCCAGAAGGAGGAGCAGGAATTGGCGCAATGGCACGGAGCGAAACGAGTACATACATCACGGCAAACACCGCGCCAGAGGGTTTTGCCTGCGCGTTCACCTTGAGGTGAAATTAGTAATGGCAAAAAAACCTTACTCAGGTCTTGGCTAATGATTATCCCATTAAAGAATCAGCTGACATAATATCATTTGGTAGTTTTATAAACCTCAGTGACAACAAGACTGCTGAGACCTAAAGCCCTGAAAGCTCGTCTGCCCGGAGAAAAGGAAGGTACAAAAATTTGCTATTTTACCATATTGCAAATTTCACGGTATTAAAACAAAATAATAAAATAACCCTGGGGAAGGCAGGTACCCTTTGCCCGCCCCCAGAAACACGGGTGTATTCGCACCCAGCCCTCCCACCCATTGGCAGATTTCCATCAAGCCTAAGAAATGCAACTGGAGCAACTCACAGCGAGCGGCCGGGCTCGCACGCTCCCCAGACCTCGGCAGGACCGCGGGGACGCAGCGGCCACAGGCGCCCTGCCTGCACTGCCGAGCTCCCCTGGAGCCACCGGGCCAGGCCCCAGGCACCCCCTGCTGAAGCCCTTTACTGCGATGGCCCCCCAGGACCACCACGGCTGACGCTGAGGAGCGACCTCCTTGGACTCCGCGAGCAGCGGCGCTGGCTCGTACCCCGGTTCAGCCTCCGCCAAGTAGGGACAAGGTGAGGTCAACCCAAAAAGTCGCTCACACGGCGCGAGTGTCTGGTACAATTAGCCCATTTAACTAAAAATTAAAAAAAAAAAGCGTGTATGCTGCAGTTCATCTCCTTACCCGCATCTCTACGCTGAAGACACGGATGCTGGCAGGACGATACACAACCTCAAACGACATTCATCTCGTTCGCGATGATACAAGTTATTTTGGTAGCGCGTGTGGCCTGTTTTGCTGTTGTTTAAAGGAGGCAACGTTGCAACACACAGAAGAGCACTGGCCGGCAAGTCGCTGCCTTCCACTCCGGGTTTATGAATGCATATATATATATGTGTATATATGTACACACACACATGCATTTTTAATTTTTTTTTTTTTTTTTTTTTTTTACAACTCTACCAAAAAAATTAGCCAAATAAAATAAAGCGTTGGCCTAAGGCATCACTGCATCCCTAGCATTCAGTATTATGCATTTTAGANCTCTTAACCAACACACAATGACTTTGTTTATTTTTAAAAAAAAAAAAAAAAGGCAAAAAAAAAAAAAAGCAGCTTGCTTTCCCCCCCTTGCCTGGGTGTCAGGAGCAAGAAATGAGCAGCTGACCTGAGTTTGAATTTAGAGTGTTCATTAATAGGATATTATGCCATATGCTCAGCACACTGTCTTTTTTTTTTAATGCAGCCACCAATTTGAGAGAATTTCTAATTAGTAATGGTATAATGAGAGTATTCAGAGGCTAATGTGGTGGGTGGGGAAGCGAAATAGATCGCTTGGTGTGGACTGGAAATATTTCTGTTCAAATTCCTCCTGAAATAATGACCCAGCCGTAAAAGGCTGCGATCTTTGACAAATGAAGGACGTTCGGGGAGGTTACATTAACTGCAGAGGGAGCATTTATCAGCGCGGGGGGGAAAGGTGAGACAATTTGGGCTGGTTAAGCTTAATGCGGGGAACGTCTTGGAAGGAAAAACATTTTAGCTGGGGCTGGGCTGAACGGGAGGAAGCACAAAGGAGGCCCTGGGTGGGGAAGCCCCGGCAGGAGGAGATGGAGGAGATGCTCAGCCGGGCTGGGTGCTGGGAGGGCGGGTGGCGAGGGGAGCAGCGAGCTGGGAGCCCCTGCCCCAGCACGGGGGGTACTAACCCTGGCCGCCACGCAAGCGTCAGGGCATCGGCACCCAGCTGGCAACAGCATGGGTGCAAAACACAGCACGATACGACAGCCGTCGATATTCAGCTGGTGCAGGAGTACAGAAACCCTCTTACCCGAAACGCACGCCCGAGCCCAGCAGCTGCCCCAAAATTGCTTTGCATCAGCGTACGACGGGCGCCAGCGTGCCGAGCGAGGGGCGCAGGGGAGGCGGCGGAGCAGGGTACCAGGTCAATGCCGCGGGCAGTGCCCAGGGTGCCTGAAATGCCTTTGAAAAGTGTTTTTGCTGTGTATTTGGGGGTCAGATCATTTAATATCTACTCTGCTATAAAAACTGGGACTAACGAGGCATGGCTGCAGGTCGGTGTTTTGTGGGAACTTGTTGGTATAAATTGTTCAATATATTTTTAATACAATAAAGCTTTGAGGGTTGTGAGCTGGCCGAGCGGTGGCTCGGGCTGGCGCGTGCTTCACCCTCCCCGCAGGGTACGGACAGGAGATAAACCTACAGAAACCACGACAGCAGGCACAGGTCCAGAAGAGTCCATCCTAGCATCTCGGAGCATCCTTAGATTTGAACTAATTACAGATTTTGTCTCCCAACCCATCCAGTGGCGTGGGGATCGTGATTTTACAGAAGAGAAAAGGGACGGATTTTCAGCGGTTTGCAAAAAGTCAGGCTGCGATACAGAAAAACGCTCCTTCCCCTATTAAAAACCCACAGACCTGATAAATTGGAAAAGAACACGTTTTCCCAGAAGGAATGGGATTTGGTCTGGTGTGGATATGGAAGCTGGGCTGTCTGGTCCAGCAGCGCAAACCCATTCCTTTGGTTTCAGAGGGAAATTCCACACAGTGACAGGGAAAATCTGAGTGTTGTGGGTTTAAACAAAAATAGAAATAAGAAAATTATTGCCCTTCTCCCATATCCCGGCCAGCACTAAGTCCCTTCCAAGGGAATACACCTCGTGTTGCAGCAGACAGCGTTCCCAGACTCCGGCTTTGCCAGCTTTGGGAATGCCGCGGCTCCTACGTGCAGCCTCTGCACAAAAGCTAGGACACACGCAGATTTCTTCAAATGAGCCATAATTAATTTGCCTTTTGATTGGACCAATTAGATCTTTAACACTGTAGGAAATAATTTTTTTTTACTAATGATTCGCTGAAGACCGGGAGCTTTCCTCTCCTGTGCAATGTTTTTACTGTGTTATCACATTACCTTTAAGAAAGCCAATAAAGTTCTACGACCACGGGGTCTCGCCGGTGCCTCCTGCGCTTCTTTTGCCTATTGCAACACACGTGAATTTTCTAGAAACAGATGCCGCGGGGATGAAGCAGCCTGAGATGGGCAATAAATGATGGGCTTTGGTAGATACGAACCAAGCGGAGCAGAAAGGCAACGGTCTACTCGAGTAGATGTGCTGGAGCTCCAAACCCGGCTTGTTGTGTGGGGATCGGCCGAGCCGCCAGACGCTCTGGTATTGTGTAAACCCTGCTCTGAAAATTAAATATTCATAATGCTCATATTAGATTCTAGAGCACCTTTTAGGAAGAAATAAATGAGATTTGCTTTAAAAGAAGAAAAAAGGCACAGGGGCCATGTAGAACCAAGCCACAGCTTCATAAATAATATGTTTTTATGCCAACACTCAACAATTAAAAGGCTTAAGATCCATTTTGGAAAATGAATCAAGCTTAAAATTCATTCTCCTACCCTCATCCATATGCCACGGAAAATTAATGCATTCACCCAATATATTTTTAGAAGGGATTTATTCCTTGCTCTCACACCATCCTTATTTTCCAGAGTAATAGACACGAGTGGCCAAGTGTAAGCAAGATTTTTTCCCCTTCTTTAAAGTAAATCTCCATCTTGTTGACAGCCATGCCCAAATCTGTCAGACCTAAAGGCTCTGCACCCTCCCGCTCGTCTCTTTATCCTGAGCTGTGCTCCCTCTCCCCACACCTTGAAAGCGAGCAGGGCAGAAGGCTCGGTGTGAACAGCCGGCACCAGGACAGGCTGGCACCGGTGGCACCACGATACCCCATCGACCACAGCATTTCTGAAGCTTGGGTAAGGGGGAGGAGGGAAGGGGCACGGGGGCCATGCCAGCGTGGGCAGACGTGCTCGGATCCCCCAGCCCCAGGGATCCCGGGAGGCAAGAGGCTCTGCACGACGTGTCCCTCTGCCCCTGCCCCACTGCTCCCACCCTCCAACACCACATCCCACCACGAACATCACCCAGCTCATTTCACAGCCCATTAGCGAGAAATAAATATTAATATAATATGATATTATTCTGATGAAAGTGAAAAATGTGACTATAATAAGGCTATCGTGTTCTACGGGATTAATATGCCTGTTAATTACCAGCAGTTCCTGTGGTCTCCAGCCTAATGGATGGCCCTTGGTGAGCAGCGCACAGCTCTCACGTTCAAGGAGGTTCCTAAGGCTCAGAGCGAGCTGGTGTGTAAATAACGCAGCCCATCACATGCACTCCGGTGGCCCGGCTGCACCGCTGCCGTAAGAATAAGGAGCAGCCACAGCACCTTCAACCACGGGGACACGCGGTGGGGACGGTGCCTGGAGAACACGCACACAGCTCTAGCCACCTTGCAGGCTCCTGGGTGCCCTGGGAAGTCCCTCCTCTCTGCTGCATCTCCTCATCCGTGCTTGGCATCTAAACTTCAGAGGTTAAAGTAGCAGCAGTTTTCATTCTACGGCTCGAATGGTTACAGGGAAGAGCCCTCTGGTCCCGTCAAATGTTTGCTTTTGCAAAAAAAACCCCAAAAACCAAGCCCACAACCAACCCAATGCCCTTCTATTCAACTCAAAAAGGTGGAAACACCCTTGATAAATTCAGTCCAAACCCAAAATTTCAAAACAGAAAATTAAAAAAAAATCCCATTTTCCAATTGCCAAAGGGAAACTTTATTTTCATACCACCAAAAAAATTCATTTCTTCTTTCTTTCTGCCTGAAAGCACTATGCAAACTCAGCCTGAACTTCAAAATGGCTTCTATCATCCCAAAATCACATTTTTCAGCGACTGAGCTATCCATCTAAAGAACTCCCTCTCCCAAAACTCCCCGGCTGACGGCTGTGCCGTGTCCCGCTTCAGCCCTGGGAAGCGCCGGAGCCCTCTGCAGCCGCCGGAGCGTGGGGGTCCTGGGAGGTTTGCAGGGATCAGAGCACGGACACTGGGGAGCTGCAGCAACCCTGGAGAGCGCTGCAGGAAGGCTCTGGCGTGATTAAAATAACCCTCACCACAAAAAACCCCCAGCCGGCCATGGATGCTCGCTCCTCCGTGCTGGGGAGCCAAAGCATCTTCTGCAGGTGGCCCCACGTCACACAAGGTAGGGCTCAACCGAAGGCAGCCCGAGCTGCCACGGCGCGGTCGATCCAAACACCAGCCCCAACCCACCCCAGCTGCGTGACTTTGCCAAAACCTCCCAGTCGCCCTCACCGCTTCTTCAAACTTCCCACCCCAGCTTTGCAAACTTCCCACCCGTTTCCCAAACCGACGCACAAATCCCCACCAAACTGCTATTCGGGGAACGTTTGCTCCCTCCCGACGCACGCACGTCCCCCGGGGAGGCGGAATGGATAAGCTGACACCTCTAAGGAGGTCTGGAGATGAAAAACGTTATAGAGGTGACAAATGGGTATCAGCGCAGCCCCAGGGCTGGCAGCTGCTGTGCCCTGTCCCGAGCCACCCGCGCGGTGCTCGCTGGGACCCGGTGTCGGAAGGGCCTCATCCGAGGGAAACGCCGCAGCCTCCTGCCAGTGCTCCTCTGCCTTTAAAATGTTATTTAAGAAGTTTTGCCAGCTTTACTTTGCACAGCCTGGTGCTGTTCATTTTCGGTTTGCTAGAAATGTTCTCCAGCTGAATACTGAGTGAAATAAATTCAAATCCTACTCTGCAAATGACACTGCACATAAATATTCAGTAAATTAGCAGCACACTTTTATAGATTTATCAGTCATTGCTGGCACAGAATGACAGGCAATGTTGTAGCTGAAATATTAATGCTGACAAATTAATGATTTCTGAGTAAATGATGTCATTTTTGCACCGTTTCATTAAAATTTACTCACTTTCAATATCAGCTTCATTTCTACGCCAAAAAAAAATTAAAATCATTTTCATTCTCTTTCTCTCTTCTCTCCTTTCTCTTTTCCTCTAGGAGCCTTTTTTGAACCCAAAGGGCATAAATTTCCTCCCGCTCCGAGGAAGAAGAGGGGCTGAAGTTTGCAGGGAGGGCAGGCAGCAGAGCCCCACGCTGCTCCAGCATCCCCATCCCTGTCCCACCCCGCATGGGAGCCACGTCCTCTCCCCGCATCACGCTCGAGCCGGGCGCTCCCCACTCGGAGCGCCGATCGGATGCTACGAAAGAGCCCCCCGCCTTTGCCGGGACCCTCGCTGCCGGGCACAGTTAAAACCTGTAACCACCACCAGCATCGGCTGATGCTCTACCGCAAAGCCCACAAACGTGCAGCGGACAGGAGGAAACGCCGCAGCAGCCGGTTCACCGCGCCGGGCATCGGCAATGCATCACCGAGGGCATCTTCTGCCGCCCTTACTCATCCTGGAGGCTTCACGGCACCCCAAGCCCGGGGCAAGGGGGGACGGGCTGCAAACGTGGGGAGGTGGAGAGGGGGAGGTTGGGGTGTCACCCCAGCCGACCCTACGCACACCGAGAGGTCCCCAGAGCATCGACGGATGGAGCGAGGCTCTCCCAAAAGGCAGTGGAGCTCTCCCACGCATTCCCCAAAGCAAAGGTGTTCGCGCCTTTGGGGTTCACGGCAGTTTTGAGAAGAGAAAGCTGTTTTTACCCGCGGCTGCCTAATGGGGATCTCTTCCCTGGGGCCTTTGCCACCCACTGCCATCTTTAATATACCGCGTTGGGTATTTTTGGCAAATTACCCCATCAAAAGCCTTCCCACCCTGTCTGTCATCCTGGACAGGACTGGTGACATCTCTGACAGGCGACTGACAAAGACAGTTGTAGTGGATAAAAAAAAAAGGCAGGGGGGAAGGAGGAAAAAAAAAAAAAAAAAAGACAGAGCGCGAGCAAGAGAGAAAGAGCCCAGAGAAGGTTTTACCCAGGATTCCCTGGGCTGAGCTATATCAGTCAATCTCCGGGCTAATTCGTGTCAGTACTTGTTTCCTATCTCCTTGAGTCTCCAGCGGAAGGTTGATAAAATTGAAGTGGAAATGAAGTTGGATGCACAGGAGGATACATACAACAATAGCCTGGTGAAATGGGTTTGTATCCCTGATACACTCTTTGGAGCATCAGGATTCGCGGCGACCTTGGCAGTGTCCTTGGGAGAATAAAATAAAATAAAAGGGAGAATTTCTATCTACGAGAAGAAATTTAAGCAAAGCGCTACGTTTACCGCATCGACTTTGTAGCACGAAGGAGCGACGCTGGCTCCCAGCATCGCGTACCCGGCTTATTTATCCAGCGGGAGTTTATGTTTGCACAAGTACTTCCCCAGCTATCTGTCTAAAATGCAAAGAGAGCGCCTTGTTGTAGCACTGTAAGAGGCCCGTTTCTCGTAAGAAAGCCTCCGTTGCCTCAACTAGTTGTTGATGAATAGAAGCAAACTTGTCACGGTTTAAATAAAACGTCCCTCCGAGTGCGTGTACAGTGTGTTTCTCTCCAGGCTGCCTGGACCAGTTGTCAATACTGCGTGAGCACAATCTCCAAGCGAAGCTCCGCCGAGGCGCCCGTGGTTAAATACGAGATGAATCTCTGTTTGCCAGCCCCCTTAAAATAAAAACGTTGAGAATAACTGGTGAGATGGAGATGGGAGAGGGGAAGAGAGCCCATGAAAGCGTTCAGAACGTGGAAAAAGAGGAGCCGCTATCGAAGAGTAGATACCAACAAGAAATATTAACGATCCTTCGCTACGTGTGGGTTTTAAGTCAGGTGTACAGACACACACGTAAAACCCTTTGCAGCCCCTTGCCTGACACCAGCGCCTTCCTTATGGAGAGCTGCGATGCCCAGGGCTGCGTGCTGGAGCCGGCATCCCTGGCGTACAGCCTTGCCGTGCCCCTGCAGCGCCAGGGAGGCAGGCCGGCGAGCTCTCGGAAACAGTGATCATCCTGATATTTGATCTGCCCTTATTTACTGTGTACGGCCTCTTCCCCTTGCTCCAGCAATTTTGGCTGCAGTGCCCGCTGGCTGACGGGAACCCTAAGTGTCCAGGTTTATGGAAAGCCAATGGCTGGGTCAGACGAGCAGCTCTGCTGGGAGCCTTCCCCTTTGGCTTCCCGAGGGAATTCTCCAGCGGCTGGGCCATCCTGCCTGAATGGTGTATCAAGGGTTTCCCGTAAAACCCAGAGCAGTCCACATGTTCTATGGGGTTGGAGAAAGGAGGACCGTATAGGTGTCTGTTTTAATTGCAGATAAATACAAAGAGGCAGCCAGTTTTCCTTAGCTGCTTTTTCTGCTACTTATGGATCTTGTAGACTCGAGGCTGGAAGATTTTCCATGTGCAGCAGAGGCACAGCGCTGGCAGTGACCTGCTCGTAGCTCTGGGGAGACACGACCGGGGGAGCTCTCCCTCTGGGGATTGAGTTCGTACGGCATCACCCCTTAGCTCGATGGAAATGCTTGTTAATTCTAATTTGGTGGCACTGGTGGCGGAGAACAAGGATACGTAGGCAGACCTGATACTTTCCCTCAATGTACATCCGATGACATACAGCTGGGGTGCTGCACCTCGCTCCGAAATCTCTGAGCTTTTGCCTTCCTGGCTTTTGCAGATATCTTCAGGGAGATGGACTTGAAGCAGCAGGTTTAGGAGCCTGCACTCAAGAAGAGACTGTTCCCAAAACAAGTGCAGAAGATTGAAGGAAATCATTTAACAACACCAAAACAAATGGATTTTTGTTTTGGGAAATGCTCAGAGCAATACCAGCTTTGGGGAGACCATGGAAACTGCAGCTTCTCATGGTTTGTCTGGGCCTGGCCCTTGTCCCAGAAGTTCCTGGCAGAGCGAAGGTGGGCTTAAGACCCCGTATTTACAATAAATAAACCCAAACCTACAATGTATCCTCCATTAGGAAGGGGACGGCAGCGGCCCCGCTCCCCACGGCAGCACCCCGGCGCGGGTGCATCCCGAGCCACCAAGCACCCACCACCGCCAGCCTCCCCAGATTTGGCTAATAAGAACCAGCTGGGTTTTTCCACTCTGATAGCTGTGAGAAACTGATGACAACCTGTTTGACCGCTGACCTCTGAACTTGACCCCCTGCTAATACCTTCAGCTGCTGATTGTCATGGGTGGCTGGCAGAGCCCTTTGTCTTTTGCTGTTTTGGAGTCCAGACAGATAAATGATTTCTATTTGTCCTTTGGCGCAACGGAAGAGCTGATCGATATTATCCACGAATGATGTCAAGGATTTGTCGCCACAGCTTATGAATGACAAAACACTACCCAAAAAAACACCTTTTGGGGCAAAAGATTGAAAGCTGGAAAGGTTTATTGATTTTTGCTTTCTTAAATAGCAGCTCAAGCCACAAAAGAGAAAACGAAAAGCTTTGTGTGCTAAAATGCAGCAAAAAGCTTCCTCGAGAACAACGATTAGATCAGCTCTTGCATTTAAGTACTGTGTGTCTTGCCACAGTCAACTGCTCAATTTTGTCTGCTAAGCCCACTGCAATTTCCACCCATTTTTCCTTATTTCAAAAGCGCTTGTATAGTGAAATACCAGCCTCTGGAATCAAACGCTTCTCTGCTTTTGGCCACTGGGCAGTCGGGACAAGGCTATGCATCTCCCACGCGGGCAGGCAGCGAGCTCAGGAGAGCAAAAGAAAAGCTTTTAGGTCCAAGCGCTGGAAAGGTGGGCTCGGGCCCCACCTCTGCCCCGGGCACCCACGGCACCCCCGGTAAATCACGGCAGCCCCTCTGCGCCCACCTCGGGGCGAGGGATGCTCTGGCCGCGCGGTGCTCGGCGATGCTCCCTCACAACCCCACCACACGTAGGAGGAGATCACGGCGTAGGACATTCCTGAGGCAAAGGCAAATTTAAGAGAGAGTTGACGAAACGAAACGGGTCCCCTCTTAAATATCTGCCCATGGCCCTGGTTTTGCGCCTCCCCTGGAGAAAGCAACATTTAGCTTCTCTGGAAGCCTGGGGGAACTCACCTTGGAGCCTCCCTGCGTGACGCACAAGGAGCGTCCGTGGGTACCCCCACCGCTGCTTTCCAGAGCTGAGCTTAACTGAGCTCAAGCTTAGGCTCCATCCAGCCTGCTGTAATCCAGCAAAGCCCCTCTAACAACGGAACCAGAAACCTCACATGGAAAAGGCCACTGCGATGCTCTGAACTGCAGCGACGAACACGCACTGGTCTGGCGTCACCGGCGACAGTGGAACAGAGCTGGAGCCGAGTCCCCGGCACTGCGGTGTCACCACCACCGGCTGTGCTTGCCCCAGCTCCCAGCCGCCTTCTCTGCTTCAGGGAAAGCGTTTCACCAGCACAGCACACCTGGGAACCGGTTGCGTGGACAAAGAGCTAAATTAGCTCATTGCCAGCAGAGAAACGCGTTTGTGCTTTACAAAGGAACGCGCCTCCTCCAGGGACGGCACTGGGTTCAGAGCCGCGCAGAAACAGCTCCACGTCCAACGCTTCTCCAAGTCCTTTTTACAGCAGAAGTGCCCTGAAGCCCCGTTTTCTAAAACACAGCACTGCTGGGACCAGCCTCTAGAACAGAGTGTTCTTCTGAAGTTCTAAACTTCAGTATTTTGGGAAACAATTTATTTCTTTGCAGATGCATTTTTAAAAATATTTTTCTGCAAGCTTTCAAGTAAGGTTTTATGAGTAGCAGAGAAACAAGGAGTGGGATTGACACAGCACAGGAGGCGTCAGCACGGTACACATGGACCACGTATGCGCACCCTCGTCCCACCCCAAAATGGATCCCTCCAGTGGAATTATGATTTTAAAATTTGTCTCCTGGGAGAAAACTGACCTTTTTCCCAAACAAGCAAGAATCCCCACTGCTCTCTGAACCCTGCAGGCGAGGAGCAGACAGCAACCACGTCTCGTGCTTAGAGCGGCACTTGCAATTCGGCACACAACTTGTATTTAAAGGGGGGAACAAAACCCAGAGCAATTCTAAAATCTGGAAATTAGTATCACTACACTAATATTAACTATGAGGAAATGAAGAGCAGAGATGAGAAGGTCTCCATCCAGCTCTCTGGAGCCAAGGAGAACGTTTGGGCAGATCCGGGTGCGAGCACAGCAGAAGGGTGCTGAGCCGGGGACGTGCTCAGAGCACAGCCCCAGCGTGGAGCAGCTTTTCCCACCAGACCTTTCCTTTTCCAAGCTTTACACCACTCGGCTTTCCAGCCAAAAAAGCTTCAGAACTCAGTGCCAACCCTGGATGAAACCAGAGAGCTTCTCCCAGCTCCCACCCCGGTCCCAGCCTTGCTTGAAGTTCAGTGAACCCTGCCCAGCGCCCAGGCAGTGACAAACGCCTGCTCGGGGCAGAGGGGTTTGGTTTCAGGCACGACGCCTGCATCCAGGGAGGGGATCGCCTCGGTTTAAATGGCTGGAGCTCACCGGAGTGAGGGAGGCTTCTCCTCCCAGTGCGGCCGATCTGCACGAGTAACGAAACCTGGCAGGTATTTTTGCTTGGGAACTTTGACCACTGAAACGAGACGGCCCTGCGAAGCGCTTCTGCTGTGAGGACACGGAGAATGTAAAAATGCAGGGACTAAAAAGGGACCTCACCTGCAGCTCCAAGCAAGTTTGCTGAGCCTGTTTTGGGGGAACTTGGTGCTGTTCGAGCCATGTTCCTCCAAAAAGCCCACACACGCCTCCCGAGGTGCAGGAGCGTTCCAGCTCCCGGCTTACAGGCCCACCGCGGCATTACAAATTACCTAAACCACTGAACGCTCTCCTCCGGCCACGTCATTCCTCTTCTTCCCTTTGAGCTCTTATTTTGATCTGCGAAGTGTGTCCCACCGCCGGTGCCAAAGGAAGTTCCCGAGACAATGTACGCCGTGTTGTGTTCACGGCGCTCGCCTCTTCGTTTGTACTCCTCGGGTAGCCTGACAGCTCATTTCCCTAAATTTACAGAGCTCACGTTTCATGGATGTATTATTCATTATGAAACAATCTAAATTCCTACACAATATCCTGAATCAGAGCGTAAACTGGTTTAAGCACCTGGCTAACAAGCTGGGTGGCTCCAGCTTTGGGCTCTTAATCAGATGCTCATTAAAAGGCACAGCCTGGCTTCTACTTTTAGAATAGAGACTTAATAAAAAAATGCCTTAAATCTGAACACGGCCCCCCAAGAAAGGAACCGAGGATTTCAGCTCAACCCTGGAAAACTTGGCCTCGGCGTTCCCGCAAGTGATATTTTACACCCCGCTCGCGGCGGTGGAGATGCTTTTAAGGAAGTGTTTTCTAAGTAATAAAACGCCTCCAAACGCGGGGATTAGACATAATCCAATTCCTTTATCAAATAAAGATGCCATCGTGGCCTTTGAAACACAAAGGAAGAAGTTCCCTCGCTGTTTTCCATCGTACAATTATATCACATAACACGCTCGCCAGAGGCTTGGCCGGCGCCGCAGCCACCGGCGCTGCGACATAATGAGAAATGGAAAGGGCTCGGCCTCCCCTGCCACCTGCTCACGCTTCTGCATAATCTGGCGAGAGAGGGATTAATCCCTACATTTTGATTTTCCATCTGCATTGCATCAAAGGTAACCCCTGTCAATCTGGAGACATAACCCATGTGTAAGAGCAGGAAACACCCTGCTTCGCCGTTAGATTTCGCTGTGACAAATGTAACGCTTTCTTTAGGGTTCTGTTTGTTTAATTAAATTTTACGCACGGATAAAATGTTTTGTGAAATTTCCACTGTGGGGTGTTGTAATTAAAACTGGTGAACTCGATACAGACAGGCAACTATTGTAAAGCTGTCTTTGTCTGCCACGTGAATACCGGCAGCGATGTTTAGCTCTGCAGTCGGGGTTTGCTTTTGGATGCCAAGCGCTTGCCAAGCGAGGTGCAACGTGGAGGGACGCTCATGGGTTGGGAAGTGCGTCTGGTTAAATGACGAGGACGCTCCTCCCCAGAAAAAAAGGAAATAGAAAAGAAAAAGAAAAGGCAAACCAAGACAAAAAATAACTCCATCCCAAACTCTATAAAATCTCCAACTTTTCTTCGATGCTCGGGAACTGTCACATTTTTCAAACTGATCTCATTTCCCCTTCGCTCCAACTATTCCGCGTGTTGCCGTGAGAAGGGTCCTGGCTGCTAGCGCTGCCTGAGCAATGCCTGCGAAAGGGCACGTCGGTGGGCTAGCCAACAAACGCGTGCCGCTAGCCCCCCGCCCGAACAAATGAGAAGAAAAATCAGAGGAACAGACTGAAATCGTGAGCAAGCAGAATAGATGTTGCATCCATTTAGTTAAAAATGATATTTCTTGTGAAATAGAAACCTCGCACTCCGGCTGCGGGTTCGGATGAGATGGTTCTCCAAAGCGCTGGCTACTTCCCCGTGCAGGAGAGCAACGAAATATCCTGGGGACCAGCGGTTTTGGGAGCTCGACCTCGCCAGCAGCAAGGAGGAGCTGGATGCTGGCCCGGGCGCAGAGCAGGGTCGGAAGCGTTCACAGAGCTGGCGAGAAGAGGACTCATGTCTGAACCCCCCCACAAACTCACTACAAGTCCGTGCCTCCGTAGCGGATTGACTCTGGGTGTAGCTCTACAGCCAGAAAATCTTAGCTCTTAATTTTATAATATTAGCCTCCATTCTATTTAACATTGATTTTTCCTCCAAGTCTCAGTGCAAATCCATGAATCAGCCCATGCATGATAGGAGAATGAGAAATAAAACTAAAAGATATTTTTATGATTTTTTTTTTTTTTTTTTTGGAGCTGGCAGCAAAATCTCAGCAAGTCACCAAAAATCAACAGAGGAGATGCATTCCCTTGAATTTTGCTCCACCCTTTGGTAGCAGAGGTTATGTAAAGAAGCCCTGTAAGGGACTTGTATCACAGAGCAGGGTTGGTGGGAATCGAGGGCCGCGGGTGAGTGCGGAGCTTTTCCTTTTTCCACATTGACCTATTTCTCTGTCATTTTATCCGCACGAGTCGCAGCCCCGGCACGGGACAACAGCCCAATGTGAATTCGCGTAGGGGTTATCCACCACCTGTTGGAACTGTCAAGTTATGTGGGAAAGCATATCAATTAACGGCCGTGATTATCTCATCAGACTTCCCATCTGACAAAACAGTCACCCCCTTTCCAGCCTAATCCCCCCGGAAAGCCCCGGCCGGGGCTGGGTGCGGGGCAGCGAGTGGAGCGAGGGGCGGCGATGCCCGCGCCCCAGGCTCTGCGCTTAGCTGTGCGCAGCCAAGTAGTTTCACCCTGCAGACAGCGAGTATTTGGGTTGAATTCCCAGGAGCCTCCTATGTTCCCTTATAGCTTAAAAAGCTGGGACACTGGCCAGGAAAAAGGACCTTCCATGACCTGCTCTTAACCCCCGAGGAAAGTTACACAAACTCTTTCACGCTTTGCTGGGATCGCTGTGTAGGAGTTGGCCAAAACAATACTTTCCCTTGTGTTTGCCTACCTTATTAAATATCAATTAATATTTATGGAAGTTTATAAACAGTGCAGCTTCAGTTTCAAGGGTGCTTAGAAATCCGATCTCCTCCTCCTCGCTCTGCCCCCGGCAGCATTTCTCCTGCTCACTGCTGCGTGGTGAGAGCCCCCCGCTCCTCCGCAAAGGGCCGGGGGCTGCCGGGGGCTCCGGGGGCGAGCACCCCGCTCTGCACCCCAGCCCCTTGCTGCCTGCAGGCTTCCAGGGCACCCCGGAGCCCACCATCCCGCTCAGCCCTGTGCTAAAGTCCGAGGCCGAGAGAGACACGGCGGCGCAGATGGGTACCAGACGAGGATCAGGCCTGATGGATTTCTACCAAGTAATCTCTGTTTATTGTAAGTCCATTTTCCCTTTTTTTTTTTTTCCTTCCCCCTATTGACACACTACTTTGTTTTAAATTATGTTTAATTTAAAGGATTTTTCTGTACCCTTATTTCCTAGGAAGAGGCTTTCTAAAAGGCTCCTGCTGATTAATTGTTGCTGGGCTCCTGCCAAGCGTTGGAAGTTTTACATGTAAAGAGAAAACACGTCTCTCTCTCCACTTGCCCATGCCTTTTCTGTTCGGCACTTCAGACTATTTTACAAACATATGGCCTGTCATTCAAGCCGGAGAGCACCATCCTGCTGTCAATATTTCCCTCCCCATCACAAAGATTAACATCAGAGGCTCCGGCGGCGGAGGCTGGGGTTTCTCGCCTCTCACCCGAGCACCATGCTGCTCTTTGCCATGCAGCAAACACGCTCCCTCAACAACCAAAAGCGGCTGAGAAATTACTCCTGCTCCTGCTTTCACTCCGCTGCTTATTTTTACCGGATAAATCAACACAGCACAGATGTTCATTGCCCCATTTTTCACAGTCCCTTTTAAATTCACTCTTTGTTATTTGTAGCAAGTTGGAATACTTGAAGTTTAAAAATATTAAAAAACAAGGAGATTTTTTTTTTTTTTTTTGCCTGACCTTGGCTTACCCTTCACATCAAGCCAATGCTGCGGTATACTAGGGTAGGGTTTGACGCCGCTACTGCAGCAGCTATAAAATATTATAGAGTTTGGTTTCCGTTTATTTTCCAAACACAGACCGCAGCCAACGTTGCCAGCGCTTTGCAGTTATTTCCGTAGCACGAGCTGTACCTGCCGCGCACACGGCCGGGTGCCACGCAGGACAGGGGTGCCGCGGGGACGGGCACGGGGAGGCTGGGGAAGTTGCTGATGCTCGCTGCTGCCACGATCCACCGCAGGACCTCGGGCAAATCATTTTGCCGCTCCATGCCTGAGCTTCCTCGCGTGTCAGCCAGATAAATCAACGCCTACCGCACCTTAGGCGAAATACATCAAAAAGCGTCGCCCCAAACGCCGTCTCCTCCCTCAGCATCCCCTTGCACGGAGCAGGCACCTCTTTGGGGGAGCTGTGAAGGCTCGTGGCAGCTCACCCCATTTGTCTGGGGAAGGCGGCTGTTATTCTCGGCCGTGGGCAAGCTGTGCCAAGGTGCAGGGGCTGGAAGAAAAGCAAGCACCAGCCCTGGCCGCTTATCTGCAGGGGCTATCGCAGGGACCATCTGAAGGCGATTAGGTAGGAGGGTGTCAGGTTTAATGCATCAGACAAACCTGTGCGCTTGGCCTGCCAGACCTTGCAATCCGAGAGTTTAAGAAGAGAGGGATTTAGGGCTGGATTCCTTTCTGGGCTTCCAAAAATAAACTTCTGCAAGCCCGATTTTAAAAGCAACATTCATTAGAGGGAATCGACTTCGGAAAAATCTGCTACATTTCTGCAAGCACGTGATAGTAGATAGTAAATAGTAGTAGATGATAGTAAGGAATAGTCAAGGGAAAGAAAAATCAAACCAAAACAATCCCCATTAGCAAATAAACCCCTTAGTCTCACGCACAGTTGCTATTTTTCACTCCTCCTCTCCATATTCAGCTCCCAAACCTATCGCCATTTAATGTAGAAAAGTAGCTGTGATGTTTTAATAGCTCAGATCAATAGCAACCCCCTCCATCTTTCTCTTTTTTAACCTCCAAAATTATTTTAGGCAAGGCTAGGTTCATTTTATCCTTATTTATTTATTACTTAATCGGTAGAGAACCCTTGAGGCAAAATAGCCTCGTTTGCAAGAAAGATCAGGTGCCAGAAGCAGCAAAGGCAGAGCTACAAATCAGTATGCAAACCAGCCTCAACCCAGCAGCATAAAGGATCTCCAGCGCAGCACGTGTGCTATTTGCTTACATTACTTAACGCAGTTTAACACGTATTTTTAAACAGAACACTTGTTTATAAGAGCCACAGTATGCAAGGGCAAGGGGTTATGTCCAACCCATGATAAAAACTGGAGAAGGCGTTTACGCGGGGAAAGCGCATCTATCCCGAACAACGCTGCGCAATCAATTTTTGCCTCGTTAACACGTTCCGTGAAAGATGCCCTGTCTATCCATTAAGTGTTGTTCCTGCGTGTCTCTCCTGAATCTTTAGATTTGTTATTGTTAATTATTATTTATACAATTCCGTTTACTCTGGAACTGGTAAAGGTGCTGAATTTGCCTCTGCGCGGGAAGAGCTTCTTGTTCTGCAGCTCATTAAAAAAAGACTCCCCAGATCTTCTGCCCCATTTTAGGCCTGAAGAGACAAATGGGCAAATTTTGCTAAGATGGGATTTTTGAGCCCGCTCAAAAGAGGGGTGGTCTCATCCCTGCTCGCACCCGTGGAACACGGTTCAATGTCATTAATCCTCTGTAGGTCTGAGGCACTTAAAGACCTCTCTGCTGGAATAAACCCACCTATTAAAGTGAAACACATGAAACTTGCTAAGTTTTACAATAAGTTGTTCATTGTTAGAGGTTTTCTTAAGCTATATTTCTCCAATTCCAATGATTAAGGGATTCTCTCATTTTTTTTTCCTCGTCCCTATGTAGGGAGACAGGTCCCAGATCAATCAGATAACTGGCATTAAGATGTCGCTTCAACAATATCTTGTTCCGAACGGCGAAAATAGTGAACACTCGGATGAAAGATCCGGGCTGAGAAACGAGTATGAGTCCCCATGTCACGGGGTGGAAGATGGCCGGTGGATAACGTGATATTGTCGTGCTGAGGACCACCTAAAGGAAGAGGGAGGGGAGGAATGGGTAACGCAGCGGCAACACATCCCCACAAAAGATTGCCCATCTTCTACTCCAGACACGGCCGGGGAGTCTGAGGGGGTATGGCTGCAGTCAAACTCAATAACGAGCAGCGTTACAGAGGGGTATTTAAGTGTCAGCAAACTTAAGGCTATACGTCTGAAGGTACATTTCTTTAATGAATAGTTTTGTTATCCTGAGATATTTACAGCCTGCGTTGGCAGCACGGCAATAACCCCACAGTACAGGGCTGCTTACAGAATAAAATTACCTGCCTTAACCAAGCATACTGTAAATTTTCAAGAGCCAGCATCCTATCGAAAACAGGGCCTTGCTGGGTGCTAGCTCTTGATTTAAGGTAACGTGTGCCTCACTGCTTTCTGTTCGTTGTCTTTACAGGAGATCCTCTCCCGGCACGGCGCTTTGCCACGGGAGCAAGCAGAGGAGCGTACCTCGTGCCGGGGATGCTCGCAGCAGGAGTGGATTCATCGTACCCGGGGTCACCCCACGGCTCAGATCAGCATATCCCCAAAGGCATTTCTGTGCTGTGAGACAGCAGGGACCTGATTTTGCAAAGATTTATGTACGGGGGGGACTTCAGCAGTAGAGGGGGATCCTTCTGCTCTCAAACAAAACCCTTCCTCGGGACGCAAGCACACACAAAGACCGTAGGACTGAGAAGTTCAGCCAGATTTGTGTTTTCCTGGCTTGAACAAAAGTTGGAGGAAACCCAGGAGCTTGGTCAAGCATCTCCTTTGCGTGTGGATTTTTGTTATGCCCGAATCTGCCAGTCCTGCCTGAATGTGGCCTGCAGCCTCCGCTCCTGCATTTCAGACATCATCCCAAGAGCCTCCTGCAAGACCAGAGTGAGATTTCCAAACTAACGTGGGCCATATCTCAAGTTTATAACAAGGGTGATTTAAGAACTTTCTGTATTTTTCCAGTGTTGTTTCACATGGATACACATACACATATGGAGAAGTAGGAAATATGCAGAAAATGGGAAACTCTCAGGAGGAAAACTGAGGCAGGATAAGAAAAAATTATCAGAACTATAGAAAAACTCGAAGATTTCCGAACAGCAGAGGATGAATGACAGCCAAGAGCTGGCCGCCTGAAACAGGGCTTTCCATGACCTTAGCTCTCTGCTCGTTGTGTCCTCCGGGGAAGAGGAAAAAGGAGCAAAACACAGCTAATGGTTAATTGCACAACCCAAAGCTCTCCCACAAAAACCCTTTCGACCACGGAAGATATTATTCTCCCACTTAATAAAAGCTTACCCCAAAATCCCACCACTGATAGCATCAACCTTCAGCCTGCAATGCTGGAGTGACCCGAAGCCACCGGGTCTGAGGCCCGCTCTTAACCCCAGTGTACGGAAACACTTCGCGTGTGACCTGCCGATTGATTTACAGTACGGTGCGGGGACAGTGGATTAACAGTGTGTATAGCTGGATCAGCTTCCAAGGTAGAAAACAAGCTCAGCCTAGCTTTAGATCCGTGCGTGGGAAAATTTAGCATCACCCTCTCCGAAGCTCATTTGCAATTTACGCTCCCAGAGGTTTTGGTTTTTTTTTTTTTTTTTTTTTTTTTTTTTTACAGCAGAGGCAATCAGTTGATCAACAGTCTCCAGTAAGTCAAACATCCCAAGACTTCCACAGAGTAGGATGTTTCTCCTCCCACTCATCCCTCTTGGTCGTGTTACTTCCAAGGGGAAATATTTTCCTGAGAAGCCAGAGGAAGAAGGGTGCAGGCAGTGAACTCGAGCGTGCAACCTCTCCTTGGCTGGAGGAGATGGGAGGGAGGAAGAGCATCAAGACACAGCTCTCCTCCACGTTCAGTGAACAAAAATACAGCAGGAAAGGAAAAATCACTACACACAAATAACAGTGACCCAACCAAGGCAACGAGGTAATATCATGTAGTAGCCATGGTGGTGTTGGGTTGATGGTTGGACTAGATGATCTTAAAGGTCTTTCCAACCTTAATGATTCTATGATCATAATGGAGCAGAATTTGTCCAAAGGTACCAAAGTGAATTTGTTCTGCTGGAATAAATAAGGAAAAATACACTGTAATCAAGGGCCAAGGCTGCTCCGCTGGGCTGACGCAGCGGCAAGGTGGCCACCTGGCAAGGCAGCAAGAACAACGTGGCTGGGGTGGCATCGGGAGCTACCTGCGTTGGGAAGGGAAACCTCAAGCCAAGGCGGCTCCGCTTGCTGTTTGGGCGTTAGGTCTCACGCTGCCCAGGCGTGCAACGTGTAAAAACATGGTAACATTAGATTTTGTTTAAATAAAACCGAGTAGAGGCGCTGATGTGCATGTTTGCAAGTGCAGTGTGTGGGCTGCTCTCCCTCGCCTCTGCCCGGGATGGACGTGTCTCGTCCCGCCCTGCGTACGGGCATAAGAGGCAGCCGATTTCAGAATCCATTTCTCAGACTATCACAAAGAAAACATTAAGTGAGGAGTTAGAAAACAAAACAAAATACAAGATATTCTGAAAGAGTAAAAGAAGTGTTAGGAAGAGAAACTGGAGCAGAGGGAATCCAGAGACTTTACATACGCTTCACAGCGTAATAAAACGTGGTACCAGGGAGGCAATTCGGTAACAGAATTACTTATCCTCGAGAGCCAGAAACGCTCCGAAATCAGATTGTGCATTTCATTAGCACTGCCATGCTGACAGCAGGCAGAACTGACACGTCCGAGTGACGCGGTCACGAGGGTCCCTCAACAGCAGCTCAGGTACCGCAGGACGCGGGCACAACCCCTGATGAAATCAAGGCACCAAATCGGAGGGGCGCTGGGATGAAGTCTCTGCCAGCAGCTCTCGCAAACACCTCTCACCTTTTCTTTCTCTTTTATCTTTTTTTGGGGCAGGGGGAGATGGGGAGCACCGCTGACAATCTCCAGTAAAGGTTACATTTACCCTCAGGGGTCTCTAAAGAGACTTTTGAAAAACACTTAATTTTGGGGGCTTTGGGAATGGATCAGATTTCACAAATCACCAAGTCCTGCAGTACCTGTTTCCTTAATCCTTTTAAATGCCTTTCTGCCCAACACACAGCTCTTGCTGCTCAAACTGGATGCTTTACTGTTATTATCCTCAGCATCCTGTCCAGGGGCTATGTACAGCGCACGCAGGCTCGCTGTGTTTAAAGTTTGCCTTTCAAGTGGCATTGCCTGCTCTCTCTTTCTCTTTCCTTCCACTGAAGTAAGAAAACACAAACCAACCCACTTCCTTAGAGCTGTCCCGAGCAGCGCGCGTCTGCCGAGAACAAGGATGCGCCGCAAATTAATAAGGATGAGGAAAAAGAGGATGATGGGCCTCTTTTGGATGGATGATACTGAGATTTTCCACTTACTGTAGTTCATAGCAACATACAGTTTGAAACGGGTAGTAAGTCCACTCTTGGCCTCAGCTAATTTCTCTCTAAGATCAGCTGTGAAGTATATGAAATTCTTGTCCCAACCCGAGGCACCGGTGCCAGCCATCACGGCAAACGCCAGCCCTGAACCAGCCCAGCCGCCCCGGTGAGGTTTCTGCAAAGCTCTTTGGCGAGCGCATCGCTGAAGCCCCAGCTACCCCACCGCCCCACGAGGTCCCGCTTCTTCATCTGCCTCAGCCGACGCACTCCTGTCATGCCTCATTCATTTACATTGGTAAGTGTTAATGCTGCTAATAAAAGACTGCCGAAGTGCTCTGCTCTCCTCCTCCCCCGGAGCTTTTTGCAGTTTGCCTTTTGCTGGTTTCCGAGCCGGTACCTCCCCACCCGGAAAGCCGCGTGCCGAACGCAGAGCTGGTGTGGCTCTGCCGTCCCCTCCCCGCACGCCGCAGCCTGACACGGTGACGCTGCTGCGGCACGTGGAGAGCAAACCCGAGTACCAGGGCAAGGATGTGCCGAGGCAGCCAAGCTAGGGCCATCGCGCCTCCCCGCCAAGGGACCCTCTGGACACAGACCTGCACGGTGTCCTTTCTCTGTATGCAGGTTATTTAAACACTCGTTAACAACTGAACCGAGGACACCGCTACAGAGTTCTGCTGTTCCTCGCAGAGCATAAGGGTGTGACACCGCATCAAGGCGGCCCAGACCACATCAGTTCACGAACCATGGGGCCGATGCACAGGGGACCAGAGGCTCCTCTTCCACCCGGGCCTACGGAGCACGGGGAGCCACGGCAGCATCTTCCCCGTTTGCAGAGCCGCTCCGAGGGACTGCCACCGTCCCTGGGAGGAGGATGAGCCCTGGCAGACCAGCTGCAGCTCACCCCAGGGGACATGGTGGGGTTTTTTTTCCACTCAGCTGTACTAAGAAGGGCAAATGGATCCCATCCCACTATGGCCTGGAAAAGCCCACTGGCAGCTTTGATTTCAAGTTGTGACTAAATGGGGCCAGAGCGCAGCTACTGACAACTGCGAAGAGCTCCAAACATGTCTATGGAAGAAAATTTGCTCCTTCCACCTCCCTCCCTGGTGTCGTGCAGCCCGTCTGCAGCAGAGCATGAACGGCACAGTTGGAAGCAAACCCCCTCCTTTTGCACGGACGGTGCCTTCTGAATCTCTCCGAGACTGGTGAAACACCAAGGATGGTAAAATTTGGCACGGCCGTGCACCAAGAGCATTCCCCTAGACCCGATGTGCGCATGTGCACGCACACATGGCCACACTATCCATCCAAAGCTGATATGTCTCTATCTGAAGTGACACAGGCAACAAAAGGGATGTCCCCCCCGCCACCCATCCCCATCTATTGAGTGATACAGATGGGCAGTTCGGGAGGACTGTGTGCACATATGCAGAGATGCTCTCATGTCCTTTGACCCCTCGTCCCTCCATCATGGGAGATCTATAACATTTACAATCCAAAAAACAAAAGAGAAGGGAGAGTAGGGCCAGAATTCATCTTCCAGGCTGACACCTAGCGTTAATTAACGACTTAAAAATCAATGACATAAGGGACAGGCAGCAAATGACACCTCCACGCAGAGCCTGTCTGCTTTCAGGAGCGAGAAAAAAATATCTTTGAGGACAGCTTTGACACACGCCATACGGGGGGAGTGGGAGGAGCGGCAAGGCCGGCACCCCCAGCCCATTGATCTCTGCCGGTTCAAACACCCTAAATTCCCCCACTTTATTTTTTTCACTTTCCAGCCACCAGAGTGCCATGTTTGGGTTTCCCCAGGGACGTTGCTCCCAAAGGTACGGGAAGCTTGATGTGTTTTGAAGCCAAAACCACATTTTTTTTACAGCAAAAGCACTAGAAGGTCTAACTGGGAGATGCATTTTAAGAAGCTGTAAGAGATGTTTTCTGCTGTACATTTTGGGGGACAAAAGGCCGGCTCTCTGCCTTCACCTGGGCCCTACCTGGTCCTGACCCACAGCTCTGGGTTCGTTCCAGGCATCCCGTGAAAGTAAGGCAGCTCCATCTATTGTTGATTTTAACAGCAGAAGGCATCCCCAGGGGTCCCAGGGCTTTTTTTCTGCTTAGGCTGAAAAAATCTCCACTCTTCAGTAAAATTGCTTGTGATACACATCACCGTGGGATAAACCAGGGCCAGCGGTTTCTCTTTAAAACTACAAGAAAAAAACTAACCATGCGAGTGGCCAAAGCGTTGCTCCCAAACGCAGCCGAGGTGCCTCCAACGCCACCGGGTGCCGCGTCCCCAGCCAGACTGCAGCCAAGCGGCCTCGCAGGTGCAGCTGCAGTCGGCTCTGTCTGGCACAAGCTGGGGGCAGGACACCAGCGGGTCCCTGCAACAGGGCCAGCCGGCATCTCCCACGCACGCACGCCTCGGAACAGGGAAATGGCAGGAGAGAATCACGTATTGACTTTAAGTTGGGAAAATACAGGCGTATTTAGAGACGCGCTTTGGAGCATAGCTCACAAGCCGTCAGAAAGGCACATTCACGACTTCCCTCTCAGTAGAGGTGCGCAAAAAGAGGCCAATCCTGCACCGCTCTCCCCGTGGCTGTGCTCCTGCAGCGGAGCACCCCCGTCTCACCTGCACCAAACATCAGGTAAACCGAGACTGAGAGGCAACCGCTGCTTCTGGTGAGACGAAAGGCAGGTATCACCAGCGAGGCCTGCGGCTCCTGCTGGCCATGCCGCTCGGGCACCTGCGGCAGAAACGGTGCTGGGAGAGCTGAGCAGCGGTGCCCTCTCCTACGTGCAGCACGGGCAACGTTTATTGCAACGAGAGCGCCCGCAGGCTCACGCCGCAGCTCCCCCGTAACCCACGACGTGCCGTTTTGCAGACCAACCTAGTTAAAACGAACCAACCCAGCGCCTGTGGCACCCCCCAAGGCAAAGGGCGGAGGTGCGGCTCCCAGACGCTGCCCATCCCCAGGCCTCGGCGCTTCTCCTGACGGAAAAGCCCCACTGCCACGAAACTTTTGTGCAGGAGCTGTGCGGAGGGACAGTCCTGGAGAGCAGATGGCATGCCTTTCTTTTTTTTTTTTTTGAAGAGCAAACCTTTCTGGAATACTAAATCTTACAGGAGCTGTAAATGTCAAATTTAAATTCATACTTTGTACCACCTTTGATTTCAAAGAGGATTACACCTATTCGCTGAAAGCAAAGCAACACCAAAGCTACATGAAATGGAATTACGACTACTTAGGCCTTTTTCTATTGCCTCTTTATATTGTTAACTCCTTCCAATTCATTAAGTCTAATCCTTATTAGGCTAAGTAACACACATATGAATAGACAGGACTGGACACAGGAGCATATGTGCCTTTTGTATCACTTCCCGGTTAATCCCTAGCCCGGGGAGGGGACAGACACGGGGAGAAGTGGCCGGCCCTCGCCCGCGCCGGCCGAGCAGCGTGCCGCCCGGCGGGGAGCACCGCACGGGCCACCGAGCCGCCCCGGGCGGCCACCCCGGCACGCCGCTTTGTTAATCAATCTGCTACGGAGCGAGGGCACCCGGGGAGGGCACCCGGCGTGCCGCTCTGTTATGGAAATCTGCTGGACTTCGGCAGTCCCACCGCTCTGGACGCCAACTTTATAAGTGCGTCGAGACAAAGTGGGAAATTTCACAAATTGGGGAGAGAGGGATGGGAAACCGAGGCATTTGCAGGGGGGGGGGAAAAGAGCCTATTTGCAGTTTGCCATCTCTATTAGTAAAAAGCTTCCAAAAGCATCCCTAGCCACAGGGTTTGCTCCATCCCTGGGCGCTCTCTGCTCTGTTTAAGGACTTGCAACTCGAGCAGCAAGACCGGGAAAGGGCTGAAAACTGTGCCGTGGCGCAGGGCGCAGGAGCACCGGGGGCACCCACCGCACGTGGGCACGCACCTCTGGCACATTTATAACCCGGGATCACAACAGAAAACCTCAACTCCGTGCTGAGCAACATACACAGCAGTAGCGTCTCCCCTCGGACGCTCTCTGCAGAAAAACAAGGGGTAAAATTCTGCTTTTCCAGCAAGATCGAAACCAAAAACGACCTGCGTGGAAGTCAGCGGAGTTACACAGCAGTGAGCGAGACGGGAATCAGACAAAGTATATAAAATAGATATTTATACAGCACCAGTGTTGCTCATAGTGTTTTAAAAACAATAAAGCAGCAGCTTATATAGTCTCTTGCATATCGCGGACATGAAATAAAGCCAAGACAGGAGCTAGAACATCTAATTCCCTGGCTAGAAGGAAGAGAGAGTGATTCAGGTTTACAGGGTGCCATTCAGTTTTATGACAATATCTCCTAATACAGCAGGTTTATCAATTGAGCAAAAAGGCACAACAGGGTGTGTTATTATTGGAGCCTAATCTCACGCCTCGGGTGTGTTGTGCGAGGCACGAGGGCAAAAGGCCACACCACTGTGTGATTATCCAACAGCAACGCTCGCTCGGGACGCCGTGTCTGGATTATAAAGTGGATTGGCTTAGGTTTTAAAATGAAATGTTAACATTTGTTGCTTAGGTTTCAGCTGAGGATGGATCTCCCTGCTGTGGGTACGTGTCTGCACGTGGACGGCAGAAAAGGAAACGTTCTGCTCGGTTTCATGGGGTCTCCCCTTCGCCGGTCAGGGTGCCCATAGCCTTGGGGTGCCACACTGCCTCCAACCAAGCACTTAAGAGAAGAAAGCATCTTTCTGGGCCATAAGAACGAGCTAGGACATATAGTTATGCACATAAACCAAAAAGTACAAGTTACCTTGCCACAGAAAGACTCACTGAGGGGGTCTCCAGTAAATCAAATGCTCCTTGCTGAAGGACGGTACGTGCTGAGCTTCCCTGCTGGGAGCCCTGGCCATGGAGGAGCCTGGCTCCTGCACCCGCCGCAGGCCTCAGTCTTCCCATCCATAAAATGGAGCTAACGCCTCATTTCTCTATAAGATGTTCTGTTCCTGAGGTCTAAGAAGCCGTCTGAGATCCTGGGCGCGTACGCTGCGTATTAAATGGCACCTGTGCAAGAGTCACTGAGCAAAAGACTGGCTGGTGCACGAATAGAGTAAATTGTTCCTTGCTGGATCGGTCCCATTTATGCCGGTGGGATACAGGGGCACATGCTGCATACCCGGAGGGAGACCAGTACCCTACAGGTTTTAATTAGCACTCTTCTAGCAGCAAAGTTCCTGTCTATTGTCACTTAATTACTGTGTATCTACCCCAACAGACATTAAGCTTTCCCTATGACCTCTCGCTCTCTACACCCTTGTCATTCTCTCTCTCAAAGCCCCGTGTGACACTGGGGAAACACGGAGCAACTTCTTAATTAATTGGACTAATTAGTCTCCTAGATGGCTGGACAGCTGGACCCTATCTCCTCCCTGATCTCCTCATGGAGGGAACAATCAAATCGCGGTTTGTTTCTCCAGAGTTGACAAAGTCTCGGCACTGCCCGTGATCTGGTTCCTATTAACCCGACTCCCCTGAGAGCGCCGCAGAGGATGAAGATGTTTTCCCTTTGGCTAATGAAGCCCGCAGCAAGACCACGCTATCACCAGAACAGCACCTGGTAGCCTTATAAAGGGTCAAGGTTTCCTCTCAACCCCTTCCCCTGTTTCGCAGGGTTTATAACGTGGCTGTAAAACTTTGCTCTGGCTTGAAACCCTCCCCGCTGGGTCCCAGCCCCACACCGTAATTCTTTACGCCTTCCAAAACTACGTTTATGCCTTTTTTTTTTTTTTTTTTTTGAGTCTTTGAATCAAACCTGATTTTTCAAAAAGTGCAATATTTGATCCTCCTGAAAGGGTATTTTTCTCTTCCATGTCTTATGCACAGTCAGCACCTGAGACCTGTCACCGCCTGCGGCTCCCTCCCTCACGTGCCTCCCATGAGCAGAGCGCTTGTGAACAGTGGCGGTTTTCACCCAGGCAAAGGTTAGGTAATGCCACAATAGCAAGGGTTAACCTGCATCACTGGATTTTTTTGTAATTCTCAGAATGGATGGACTTTTACTGTTTTTCGATGCTTTTCTGCCTTTAGAGAGCGCAGAAGTACCTTTGATTCACAATGGGAACGTGGCGAATAATTGGTCCAGACTGTCAATAATGCGAGAAAAGAGAGCAAGAAGAGCACGGAGCCAACCTTGGCAAGTGCCAGGGTGCGGGGCTTGGGCCCAGGACGAGCAGCAAGAGGCCACCGGGCTTTATCGAGCACGTTAGTATGAATTAACGCGACACGCAGAGGGCTGTGTTGGAGAGCGGGGAGCACGTCGGACCCTTCGTGTCGTTCCTCTGGTTGATGGATAGCTCTTGGGCGCAAACACACCTCGCTCGCTTGTAGTTGTGCTAATACAAATATCTACGTCCGTATGGTGATCTATCATCAACCCATACAAACCGAGAGGCCGAGTGAAACGAACTGGGAGATCTCTGAAAGCAAAACCACGTGCGGTTCATTACCAAGGTTAGAAAAAGAAGGAAAAGGAGGCAGCCGGTAAAATACTCTCTGTGAGAAAAGTTTGATTTCTTGAAGCGACACAGCTCAGCATGGACTGCCAGGACTTTGGGCTTGGCCATCGTCCGGTTATCCACAATGTGGGTTCAAACTCTGCAAATTAAGCTGTACAGACATAACCAAAGATACAGCTAAGCGTACGTACATCCGCACAGATCTCTGCTTCAGCCCACAGCAACCCCTGGGAAAAACTCCCCAGGAACTGGTAGCTCTGTTGGGCACGGGATTACTGCACCCCGCGTCCCACCCTCTCACTCCAGATGAGATGTTTCCACTGATCCGATTCCTGCCTCACGTATGTCTCCAAAGACAGGTTTTGATCTGAAGGGGAAAGTCACGGTTTCGGTATGCTTTTGCCACTCATCCACACGCTACAAATTGGGGAGAAAACAAGATAAAAATATTTTCTATTTCTGGACAATTTTCTGCAATTCTCAAAGCGCTGAGATTTTATTTCCGATTTGCTGGATGTGAACTCCACCTAGAAGCAGAGAGGGGGATTTTTTCTTTTCCCCCACCCTGTCTATATTATTTCCTCAGGGGCTACAAGATGCTCTCCCCAAATGATACAGCTTTAAAAGAAACTGGGAACAGCGAGTATCCATCTGGAGATTTAAAACAAATACACTCGGTGCATTTTGGAAGCAAATTCCAAACAGCTGAACAATGCAGCAGGAGGGAAATGCGAGGCAGCCACAGTAGGTTGACAGACGAGAGGCAAAGGAACCGTTAGCTACGGGAGCAGCAGCAGTCACATAAAAGATGGCTATCGAGCATTGAAACAGGCACGGCGTAAGGAGGACTTTCCAGAGAAATAAAAAAGATACAGGCTTCGTTTACATCAGCACAGAAACCACGCGCTGGGGTGGCTCTGGTTTTACTGGTATCCAGCCTCTCGGCAGGGGTCGTATAATTTGGTTGAAAGGAAAACAAGCAGGCAAGGAAAGCCGTTCTCCAGCACAACCACAGCCCCGACGTGCCGCCTCCCCTTCTACAGCGGCTCATGAAATTGTCATAGGGACTAAATTAAAACAAATGAGCGAGCGCATCTGGGCAGGCTCTTCCCTCTGGGTCTCAGCAGGCAGGAGCTCAGGGAACTTTCCCGAGTAGCAGAAGTTAAAACAGTGAAACAGAAATAGGAGCAGCTGAAGTTTCCCAAGCTGCTCAGGAGCCCGGCAAACCTCATTCCCATTCATCCATATGCTAAGCTGGGCGTCTAAATCCCCTCGCTCGCTTTAGAAACTATAGCTGTAGGAGCTAGCGGTCGCTGCTCGAGGACCGGCACACAGGCCCCCGAGCTGTCAGGTTCTGTACTAGATTGAAATGAGAGTAAGTGGGAAAAGGGACTAAATAATATAAATGGAAAAGACTATTTTTCAACAATTTATTCTTTCAGGGCATGCTATGGCAGACAGAGGTGACCAAGTTTCAGGTGCTTTGATCCTAAGTCAAGCAAATGATCAATTATTCCATCAGAGTTGTTTCACTCTCTGTGACAAGTGCTGCAAGACCAGCTCGGCTTTGGTGGGGTCTGTTATGTTCCTCGAGCAGGGCTTCGTTCAGCTCAGAGCCAGCGAGTCCCTGAATTCTTGCAAAAGTCCAAAATGACTGAAAGAGCGCAAGGCAATACCTGGGTTTGTGTTGCCCAAAAGCCAGGGCTCCGAACCAGCAGGTACTTGGATTTAAATGCCAGCGAGATCCACGGAGCCTCTCCAGACCAGCCTCCAACCTCAACCCAGACCCAGGAATTTAATGTACACAGTTCCTGCGGCTCATCCACAACTTTTTTTTCCCCCCCCAAGAAATGGTATTTTGTTTTATAAAGACATTCAGCCTTTATTTATAAAACTTGTGAGTGATGGAGCATCCACCATATCCCCTGGCAATTTTCTCCAATGGTTAATTACTGTGGCTGTCAAAACACACACTTCAATTCTCATTTGAATTTGTCTGCCATCAGTTTCCAACCATGGAACCTAGTTACATATTTTNAAATTTTTTTTTTTTTTTTTTTCTGCTCAGCTTTAGAGTCTTTTACTGTCTTTTATTCTTCCCCGCGTTGGTATTTGTAGATTATGGCCACATTGTCTTTTAACCTTTTCTCACGTAAAGATTGGTTTGAACTCTTTGGCACCCGATATGAGATTATCCTAATGCACGTCTGCACTACAGAGAGGCCCCAGAGAGGGACGAGGATTGCAGGCGCGAGGGACTGTACGTACACGAGAAGAAAGGCAGTCGAGCCCTAAAGAGCAACCTGTACAACTCACTCATCGTATCCATACTGCCTTTTTGCATATTGCCTAAACAACGGTCATTTAAACGCACAGAAGATAACAGTTTAGGAGTCAAAGATACCAAACCATCCCCAATAGCTTGCCTGTTGGTCAAACAAATGGGCTAAATGAAGTCCTCTCTTGGTAAATACAGCACTCCCCACCACCCGAACTCAAAACCCATCAAAGAGACGGTACAGCCTGTTTCCCAATGACTCTCGTGCCCGAAGCACCGAGCCTCCCCCTCCCATCCTCTTTCTGGAGGGAGAAGAGAGACCGAATGTGCCCCCCGAGAGCCTCGTGCCCCCCGGCAATCCCGGGGGGCAGCTTCCAATTCACTGGCAAAGCACCAACTATTACCTTTTTAACTCGTGTATTTTCAATACATACAAAGAACATGTACAACAAGGTTTTGCTGTGGTCAATAATCCCTGAAATGATGTTTTCAACAAACCTCATTTCAAGTCTAGATCTGGAGTAGAGAAGTGATTGGATGAAAGGCCATTATATGACTGCTGTAATTTATTCTGCAGAGAGCTAAAACCACCAATTATCTGACATGAATGACACCACTTCTTTTTCTTACCAACACAAAGGTGCACAGTATCTATTTTCTGAGATCTAATTTAAATTTTAAAAAACCTCCTATGTTTAAATAAAAGGTGGCAGATACAAACCAGCTCGAGTCAGAAATACTGAGCAGAAGTGAGAAATCGAAGTCAAGGCTGGCGCTCCATCCCCCGGTCCCCTGGGTCGCACTTGGGCTCCTCGGGGAAGCGGCAGCCGGCGTTTCAAACCGCGCTGTTTTGTTGCTACATTAACACTGTTTACATGCAGGCAGAGCTGGGAGGAGTTGGCGTTTTATTACTTTGACAAGTGAGAAGAAGTGGGGCTGCAAAGAGGGGGGATTTTAATTTCACGCAAGCTAAAATTATCCATGTTACGCGAAGCAGAAATCGGCTGGCAGACAACCACCGCGTTAGCCGCCCAGTCGTGGTTGAGTTTCTTATCTGGTGTCTCCCTAGGTCCGAGCTGCAATAGCCAACTGCTTTGAGTAGCTCATAAAGTTAAGCAAAAAGCCCAGAAAACCCACTGTATAAAATGTGAGGGGTTTATTTAAAGGGCAGCATCCTCTGCTGTGTTCCCCATCCGTGATACCTTTCTCTGGCTGGGGAAACCGGTGACCCACTTGCTGGACCAAATTAATTAAATCTCATTCGCTCATTAACACTAACTAGAGAGCGACTGCTTATTTTAGAAGCTCAATTATTCCCATCCTCTCCTCCAGAAGGACCACGGCACCAAGTAACCGTTTGCACGGCGTTCGTGACGCTTCCCAGGATGCCGGCACCGGCTGGGGCTCGGTCAGAAGTTTTGCAGCAGCAGTTTGTGTCCAAGCAGTGGCCAAGCGTCCCTGGGGACGATGCTGAGCCAGCGCAGGGAGCTCAGCCGATGCTTCGGCTCTTAATTTACTGCAGGGAAAGGCTACCGCCACTATAGACTGGTTTATGGCAAACAGGGCAACACCTTTTAAACTGACAAATGTGAGTGACACACGGGAAGCGTTTGACGACATCTTGCCAGTTTGCTGAAAGGGGATGGAGGAAAGCAGTCTGGATCATAAAACACTGCCTTTAATCTTCCACACCAAAAAAAAAAAAAATTTCCAAGCAAGAGCAGGAAGATAAATATAATTACAATATTCTGAAAAGCTCTGTACATATGTGCCTCTGTTCCTAATATTCGCCGGGGAATGACAATGTCTTTGTTCTGCGGCACGGTATATTTAGACCGCAAGGTACCCTCAGCTCTATACGGGCAAATATAACTCCTCATATTTAACGAGGGCGTCGCCTAAGAAGTTGCGGGGATGTCGAGATTTACCTTTCTCATGTCTGATCTTCAATGCTGATTTCTGGAGGTCGGCGTAGGACAGGGAGCGAAGTAGGCAGGGCCCTTCGCTAACAAATCCGAGAGCTGAGCAGCCGGCGTTGGGCCGGGGAAAGGCGGCACGTGGGCAGGAGCCCGGCCGAATCGAGGCCATCCCCTCGCTGACTCACAGCGTGTTCGGGGTGGGCTGAGGACAATGCCGACCCGCCGCGCTGGCAAATAACAGAAATTAATGTTTAATCTGGCATTTGGAAACCTCTGAAATTAAATGACAGTATCATAAATCCACGCTGTTGCTTCTACATGTCATTAGCATCGCTGATGTTTCAGGTCAAACCCGAGCTTGAAAACGTAAACAATCCGAAGAAAAACATTAGGTCTCAGAGGGGAAAAAAAAACCCAAACCAACGTTTGTGGGATGGGATATAGAGTTTTCTAAACTAGTTTGAACTTATTGCAGCAGCTCCTATTTATCTTGAACAATCACTTCACAAACTCCAATTCCAGGCCTAAAAAGAAGGCAAACACTTTTTTATGGACTGCCTCAGTTCATTTAGTTCAATTCATCATAGCTTTGTTGATGTAATTTGTGAGCAAATCTGTTCCTGCCATGCAGCTTTATGCCGGCGCAGTCCTTTAGGGATGGAAAGTGCGATGACTCCGAGCTGTCACTTTCTCCTCCCGGTGTTTTACAGCCGCTGCTGCTGTAGGTGGTTTCTGCTTTTCCTATCACGGTGACATCTGAGTGCCGCTTTCAATGAGGCCAAATGGCCAAGTTCTAGCAGGTTTTGGACACTGGGAATTAATCAAAGTTCAACGTTTATGTCCCGTGCTCATTCATCAGCGGGAACAGCCAACACCGCTCCAAGTGAGGACACCTGGGTTTTCCTTCTGGTTTTCTTTCCCAGCTCTGCAGAATTGGGGAAGTTTGGTCACAGAAAGCCAGCTTGGATCATCACAGCTGGTCCTGTTTAGCATAACCCCCCCAAATTCCCTGTCTGATCTCGGGCATGTCACTAACCTGCCTGAGAGCCAGTCCCCCAGCTGCAGGGTAGGTAGGTGTGAGATGCAGAGCAGCGTGTCCAGGTTAAACGCTGATGGTTTTAACCCTTTCCTGTAAGGGCTGGCCAGAGGGCAGGAAGCGGGGCCATCTGCCTTTGGCTTGTTTGCCATCCTTCTTTAGCAGAACAAACCTTTGAACATTTCCACTTTTACCTTTGCTGCGTGCACTTTCAAGAAAAGCGCGTGGGGCTGATGACACTAGGGTAGGCACCATTAGAAGGTAACTTTTTCTGGAAGCTTTTAAGCCTACAAATTTGATACCATTCAGCCTCTTCCTTTGGTGTTTGATTTCTCCTGCCGGGGAAGCGCAGGAGGAGACGGGGCAGCAGGTAGCCTGGGAGGCGCTTGCAGCTTCCCTTCTCCTCTCCCCGCTAAGGGCAGGAGACAAAAGCAATGCTCCTGCGACTCCCATCCCTGGCGCACACGCTCCCTTCGCTGCTGATCCGCAACATATTGTCTCTGACTCATTGGCGTTTCAAGAGCGGAGTTCGCACGCTGCGAGAGGGAGGGATGGATGCCCCCGCGGCACCCACGCTGGGACCAGGGCGAGAGCTGCCAATGCCAGAGCCCTCTGCCAGGCACAGCGTTCTCCAACCCACGGAAAAATAGGGCAATTGTGTTTGCAGCCTGGAAGCAAACGCTGAAACCCTTGAGAGATTTAACTCGTTAAACTTGCCACATGTGATGGAGATGTTATCCAGCCCGTTGTAAAGAGGTCTAGAAAATAGCTGCTGCATAGTTTTAAAGTGGCTGCTATTAAGATGTTTTAAAGAGGGCGAGCGGGTGAGTTTGCGTGTACAAGTGCAAGAGAGGGAGAGAGCGCGCATGCAAGCAAGCGAAAGAAATATTACATGAAATAAAGAACCAATTAAAGGGGGGGGGACACGGTCTCTTCAGAATGATTGGCTCTGTCTAAGCCAAGAACCGGAGCATTTAACCTTTTGTTTGTGCTTCACGGAAACGTTGCCTTGCTATCTGCCGGGGTCACAACCAGGTCACAGCCACAAACCATCCCCGCAGCGGCCAGTCGCCGTAAATCACCGCAGCCGGGGACGCAGCCTGTGCCCAGGCTGGCCTCGGCCCAGCCCTTTCTGATGTGCCTGTCACCCCTGGAAATGGTATTGGGATGGCAATCAGGCACAAATAGGATTTTGGTGGCAGTGGCTGCCGTTTGCTTCTTTCTGAAGAATTGGAAGAAATCCAGAGCTGAACAGAACGGATTTTGCAATAGCGCAGGCGCTTCTCCATCATTACAGCGGCGGGTTGGGGCGTGACGGTTGAGGTTGTGTCAGCTTTATGATAGGATTGATCTGCCCCGGGACTCGTGCTGGGAGCAAAGTTGGCACTTGGAGCCTTCATCCAGGAGAGAAATGAGAAGCTCGAATCCTCCTTTTGGAGGAGCTTGAATTCCAAGATTGTATTTGAACACAAGATTATTTCAAAATCAAAATTTTCACGTGTACGATAGAAGTGTGAAGGAAATTGTTTATTCTCAGCTAAAACATCCCCAAACCTCTCACTTTGAAAGAAGAACTCAACCAAAGAGATGATTTTAGTTATTTAACTATTAACGAAGCACAGCTTCGGTCAGGACATGAAGCTCTGAAGCCAAAACACAAGCCAGACAAACGCTGACAGTCCCCAGAAAAGGGGAGAGCCCTTCCTAACCCTCAGCCACATCGCCTTTCTCAATTAACAGCAATTTTGCCATGTTTTGCCCATCCACCAGATGACAGCAACCTCTTTTAGTAAATGGTATTAGTCAAGAGCCCATTAATTAAACGCACCATGGAGTAGAAGGAGAAACAAATGAAAACAGGGTGGGCTGAGAATGGCGAGAGGTCCCCTTTGTGGTCAGCGAGCGTTAGAAAACCAAGAGGGGATTTTTGCCTTTAAATGCAGGTTTACCTTTTTGCTACGAAAGTAGGATTTTCCCAGTTGCTCTGGGGTGGGATAACAACCCGACATATGTACGCTACATCACGTGCATTGAGTGCGCCCCGTCCAAAGCTGGAGGCACTCGTTCTGTAGGTTACCTTCGAGGGGTTGTCCTGAAGGGGATGCATCCAGTAAGAAAGACTGGATTTATATAACGAATAAACAAAACACTTTTCCTGCAAGCTAGAGCTTTTCAACCAAAGTGAAAACTGCACAAGAAAATGTTAATTTAGTCAATCCTCCATCTTTTCAAAGTAAAATAGAATCCAAAATATCCAGAATCTTGTAGCGAAACAGATCAGGCAGAGGGCAATTTTTTAACTTACATTTTGAAAATCGAGACCGGTTTCTAATCAACCAAATTCCTCCCTTCTGCCCAGGTTTCCAATAAAAAATAGGTAACTTTTTGAAGCCTACTAGGAGGGAAGAAATTAGTCTCCTTGGCAGTTGGCTAAAAAAGTGCTGTGAGGCAAGCAGAGAAACGTACCGCTTCACGGAGTGACCGCGGACGCATCTATCCACAAGGAGCTTAGCTTATTTATTTACCTAGTAATCAAATAAATTGTTTCACTCCATCTCTCTAGGCTCAAGTCCTCTATTTATTCCTAGCGCTCGAGCCACCGCGCGCTGGCACAGCAAGCCTCCCCGCACACACTGCAAACCGGTGCAGCAAAAATAGCGCGGACACAAACTCATCCTCTGCTTCCACCACGCAGCCGCTGCAGCCGGCGTTAGCCTGACCTTCCTAGCTGCGTGCTAAAATACTCGCGTCGTTTACTCCAGGCGCAGGACCTGACGCACGTCGCCCGTGTCCTGCAGCACGCGTTGCACTGCGTGGCGTGCACGCTGGACTCGGGACACCCATGCATCCCAAGGTGATGTGTAAACTCTTTTCGCGGCCGGTTTAAACTCATGCACACGAGCACTGTGGACATCTCTGCTGTCGTTCTTCCTCACTGCATGTCCTTCACCCGTATCACGCGCGCTCTTTTTCCATCAGCTCATCATTTGTGTATTAACTCTCGATTAGCTCAGAGCTGGCCCAATTTCTCTGCCCCCCTGCTGTAACACGTTAATGGAGGATCTGTACCGGCAAAGCGAAACGGCCTCTTTGCCCAAGAGACTTTCGCTTAAACATAAACCCAGAGCAGGAGAAAACCAGCAGAGACTGCTGCCCCCATCGCTCACCTACGTGCCAAGCGGAGGGGTGGTCTTGGGGAAGGGCAGCCTGCGGTTCTTGCTGTGCCACCATTTTCCACCTTGCTTTCACACGTTTTCACTGGCTGCTCTTAACTATTTTGATTTTTCAAAATCACAAGCAAAATAAACCAAACGCAGCACAACCTCCAGAAACGTGTCACAGGATTTCGCACGCCTCTGGGACGTGGCCCATGAAGGTCCTGCTGTAGCCCAGGAGCGCTGAGCAGATCAGGACCATCTGCCGCTCCCAGGACTACTTTATTTCTGGGACTGAGGTACCAGCGTGCTTACATCCTTACGCTGAATCTCCTCTGCCCTGCCAGGGAGAGACGAGGGACCTCTTGCAGACCAGGGAAGGGGAAATGCGGTGTTATTTAATGTTAGATAGAACAAGAGGGTCCTAATCAATACAAAAGTCTTGTGCTTTGCCTCCTCCAACAGAAAGATATGAGATGCCTACGCTGAACATCCTTGAATGTTTCTAGAATCATAGAATGCTTTGGGTTGGAAGGGACCTTTAGAGGCCATCCAGTCCAACCCCCCTGCAGTGAGCAGGGACATCTTTAACCAGATCAGGTTGCTCAGAGCCCCGTCCAACCTGACCTGGATTGTTTCTAGGGATGGGGCCTCCACCACCTCTCTGGGCAACCCCTTCCAGTGCTTCACCACCCTCATCCAACGCAGCAGGAGAGGACAGGGATGACCGCAATGGCAGACGAGGTTACTATGACACCCACACGCTGCAACCAAGAGCGCGGAGCTGGGAGGCCCCAGCAGCAATGCCCAAAAGCAAGGACCCCCTTGCCAGCGCTCAGCGCCTGTGCTCTTGTCCCAGTGCTACAGAGCACCATGCTGCCACGAACCCCCTGGAGAGGAGGAAGCTGCTGCCACCTGCCCCGCTCTGTGCTCCCCCATAAACACCAAGACATGCAAGGAGGTACGATAAGATAGAATTTCCAGTATCGGAGACAAATCCAAATAAACTGAAAAGCAGAGACGAGCACCCGGCTGTGCTTTCAGAGGGAGGGAGAGGGCTCCACTGGTTCAAAACAGCCGGAAAACACCCAACCCAGAGGTCCTGGTTCAACAGCCAAGTTAAACACGGATCTAGTTCTGTTCATGCAGATCCCTCACTTAAAAAAAAAAAAAAAAAAAAAAAAAAGACAACCCATCCTAAACATTCATAATGTGCATTGCTAACTGCATATTGCACCTCCAATCATTTGTATGACAGAAAAGGAACCTAATCCTGAATCTGAAAAACTATGTGATGGAGGATTTACAGTATTAGAAGGCAAACAGTGGCAGGTGTAATTAGGAGAAAAATTTGTCATGCTCTTGACTCTAGGAGAGAATGAAAGGTCTGGAATAGCAATCTCCCAAGTGTTTACCCAATGTGAGCGCACACAAGATGGAAAGCACATTTCCAACCATGGACAGATTAATATTTGATGCCAGAAAGAGAAATGCACGCTGTTCATGTTTATTTAGGATATTGTGAAATACAGTGAAATTTGCAATTTTATTGGATTCAGGGGTTCTGTGTTTTTGAAAAGTCCTAAGCTACTGTATGTTGTATAAGAAGCACATATGTTAGTAGTTTAGACATGCCAGCTGTGGAGAATAAAAGGGCTTCCCCTCCCCCCGATTTTAAAGACAAAAAAAAAAGATATAAAAAGATTAGCCGCAGGATAAACTGGGAAAACTCCACTGAGCTTTCTGTGTCTCTTAATACTAATTTTAGTGGCTAGAACTGACACAAAGGAAAATTATATCTAGGTTACTTTGTCAGCCACTGCAACTCTGAAAGGTGGCATTAAAGCAGCCCACGCTTTTAATGAGGCGCAGCCGCAGGGGCGTTTTGCTCTGCCCCACGAGGGCATATTCAGGCACCCACCGTGATCATCACCTCTCTGTCCCAGGAGGGTTTCCAGCACTACAGGAATTTCTGGAACTTTGCTCTGTCAGTACACAAACACCCAGCCCTTCCCCCTGAAAGCAGGTGCTCCTTTGGGAAGCTCTGCCACCCTTTCCCAAGCGACATCCCAATGCGGAGGCTTAGGTTCTTGGATTCCCAGGATGATGGCAACAAAGAAATCACCAGTATGGGGTGCGAACATGGTGTAATTTTCTTTTTCTACCCTTCCGCTAATTTGTGAAGAAACCGGTTGCAGAAATCACACGTGTAGTCTGCTCTTCCACAAACCGCTGTTCAGACAAGCTGGCTCCCGAAAGCTGCCCCTGCCCACAAACCGTATGAGCTCCCCTGCTGTTTGCCATACCACAGAGACCTTCCAGGAACATTTTTTTTCTCCAGAAGCTAAAAATGTGATCACGCACTAAGAAAAACAACATAGAAAATTACACGGACACGTATTAACCACGTACAAACCCCCATGCACATCACGACCCTTCATCAGAGGGCCCGCCGGGCTTTCGTTGCTGAGCTGGTTTGGGGGTTGGATGCAGCCACCCAGAGCTGGTGCATGGAAACCCAGCAATGGGACTAGCGAGCAGGTCTCAGGAAAACCAGGAGTGGGACCAGCGAGCCAGTCTCAGGCAGCTGCACGCTGTCCTCCCTGCATAAACTCGTGCCCTCTCCAGGACCGTGTGATGCACGCACCTTCGTGCCTGTCCCTTTATCCCTTGCCAGCCCATGGCTCTGGGAAAAGCAAACTCTGCTACCTGCTTTTTGGCACCAGCTTTACCACAGCGCTGGTATCGGACACGGCATGTGACCTGAATTTCTGCACAAGGGTGGCAGAGGTCGGGCTGGAAAAGCAGCGCCGAGTTATCCAGGCTGTTTCTGTGCCTGGCAGCACAGCTCCCCGCAGCCCTGCCTTTGCTCTCCGCCGTGCAGAGCATCCCCGCGTCGCTGGAGAGTGCCGTCCCTGCGTCTGCACAGGCTTTGTCCCCAGAGACGCAGCCTCAGCCTTTCGGGAGGGCTCTGCAAAATTACGGCTGGGATGGCGGTGATAACATGTGGTACAGTGAACAGAAAATCAGGATATTCTGGGTGAGGAAAAAGGAGGCAGTTTGCTTCTCTCATTCCTCTGCCCAGTTGTGAGCCCAATAAAAGGGATATATTATTCTCCTACACATCATTGGGCAGGAGAGAAAGTGTGTGACAGCTTCCATATTCCCCGCACAGCCCGCGTAGGGAAGGGGAAGGACGGGAGAATTCTCCTCTCCCACTCGCAGAGGCAGAGCAGCGGAGACAGGGGTACCTGGTCGCCTCGCAGTGATCCATTGCACGCGGAGAAATAGGTTGCAGAAGCAGACACGTAATTTGTAGCCGGAGGAAGGACTGTTTGTAACAGAGGGAAGGGAACGGAGAAAGAAGGGAATAAAGGGCAAAATGAGAAAATACACAGAGGGAGACAAAACCTGGAAAGGAAAGGGATCTGCGCAAAGAACAAATGGTGAAAGTAATAAATAAAGCAGGTTAATGAAAGACTGAAAGAGACAGGGAAATCATATCAATATATCGCGGTAGGAAAGGAGGGGAGAGCAGAGCAAAGGGTGAGATGGGAGGAAGAACACGTGTGAAGGTTACACGGCACCTTCATTCGTTGCTGTACCGAGGACGTTGGCTTCCACTGCAATATGTAAAGTGACCAAGGAGGCACACAGGCTGCGTGACCTCACGCTCAAGAATAAGTGACCCAAAATGGTGAAGTCGGGGTCAGCCCCAACTCCTTTGTGAGAGGAGGCACATTTCACAGCTCTTAAGACAACTGAAATATGAGCAAAACCAATTAATTAACCCAGTGGTGCCTTGATGGGCAGCAGGTAGAGGAAGATGCACAACATTGCTTCACAGGGCTTCCCGGTTGTTCAAGGATTTCGTGGTACTGCACTAAACCCTGGGGTACGATTAAAAAACTCTCTGAACTTGAGGAATTAAAAAATACCCCGAGTATCATAAAGGATTATACTATCTGTGAGCGCGTATCACATGCACAAAACCCAATTCACTTCTATAAACCCCACAAAACCACGTTTCCTACAGCTGCGTACGTCTACGCACACTGAAGGCTCTTAAGAGGTTTGCACGAGACAGACTTTTCCATGAACCCTATGCAGCTAAAATTAGTATGAAAATGGTGGTGTTTCATAAAAGAAAGATATGTGGATGCCCGTAAGTGCCATTTTATTTCTCAGTGAGAGGATAAAGTGTTTTTTCCTACATAATTTTTGATGTAGAGGCTAAATTAGGCCCGAGAAGAGGGACAATACAACTTTAAACATCATTAGTATTCAGTCTACGTAAGCCAACCAACAGCAGTTATGTATTTTTGCAAGTATGCATATAATTTATTGTGGAGAACACAATTTACATGGGTAGTCGATGCCTGTTTTATAGCCTCACAAATAGATGTATGAACTCAAGCATATAATGGCTCAACCAGCAGGCGCAAATACGTTCTAAATCTTCTAAATGTGCTTCACAAAAATGTAACTGAGGAATATAAAACAGATCAATTCTTGCATGTTATATATTGGTTTTTGATTTACAAATCTAATCTGGGAAATTTCTTTAGAAATGAGTGGATTTTTTTTTACTGAACTTCTTCTTTTACAGGATTGTGCCAGTCAAATCCTGGAGGATTCCCTTCTGTATATGACTGGGTTTAGAGGGGTTTTATTATTATTTTAATCTATGTAGAGAACACACTATATATTTGTAGCATTTGATTTCATAGCTCCCTGTATGTCCTAGTGCTAATTTCCTAAGGAAACCCTTTTCCGTTATTTACAAGCTCATAACACACAGTGTGTTTTATCTGCGTTTGCCCTAATTAGCTTCCCAAAAAGAAAAGGAAAGGGAGGAAAATAAAAAAAAAAAGAGAAAAAAGAACACACATTACTGTGTGGATTCTTGCACATCCTAGAAAGTTGGCAGTTTCATTTCTAATTCAGGTGCAGCGGGAAGATAAAATCTGGGTGTCTGGAATAAAACACATTTCTAATGGGATGGAACGACAATCCCTTATTACCTCCCACCATTTTTCTCATAGTTTTGCTCCAAGTACAGCAAATCCCCGTGCTATATTTTTTCATAATGTATAGCTTGCTATTACCTCTCAAGAACAATTTTTATAGAGAGGGTGCCCTGTTCAATAGATCTGTAGTGTCTCCAAGGGGGAATTCACACAGGATTTTATTTATGGTTACATTCAACTATACCATGTTGCCGAGCTTCCGCCTTTGGATTTGTCAAAAAAAAAAAAAAAAAGTACTCCTTTCTCCACCAAAGCCTCCACATCACATGGGTATTAAGGTATAAAGGAAATAATTATTTTGCCCTCTTTAAGACCCTTATGGCACTTGTCTGATATAACATCAAAAGAATAATAATAATTAGAAGAACAAAGTTGGATGTTTGAATATCAGAGAATGAATATTCCAAAACACAGGTTTTGCTTTGAAGCACGGATTATCTAGAATCTCCAGAAAGACGATTGTTGCTGACTGATTGTATGTTTTCCGACTCACATACGAAGCATTTGTCTGTCTCCAAAGGTTTCTGGTATCATCTTTGCGGATACCAGAGCACAAACAAATTAATTCCACCATACTGCTCCAATATTCCTCAATTTAGATTCAAATTTTAGCCCTTTCCACACATAGCCTAGTATTTTCTGTCAAATTAATCATAAATTTAAAAAAAACCAACAAAACACACCAAAAAAAAAACCCCAAAAAACAAGAAACAAACCACTGGATCTTAAAATCAAAAGGAAAAAAAATGCTTATCATTAAATAAAATAAATCCCACCTTGCGATGACCTTTCCTCCAGCAGTAATTTCCCTGTGGGGGTGTGTGTCTGAGCGTGTCTGTCTGTCTGTCTCATTTTGGGTCTCCGTCTCTCGCGTGGGCACTGGCAGAGGCACGCAATTAAGCTCCTTCATTATAAAACACATCTGGGAGCAGAATTGGGGCATTCAGCTCCCAAAGCCCATCGCTCCCAGCCCTGCTCACCCCAGCTACCCCCAAGCCCCCGATCCCACCGCCAAGGTGAGACCAAAGAGACTTCTCCTCGAGGTATGAGACTTTTCCTGGAGGTATGGCTACGGGAACCACCAACTCTTACTCTCCTAAACTACTTGGAGTGACAGAGCGACGTGGGAGCTCAGAGCTGCAAAATAATTTACAAGTCATACTTGGAGGGCGGGGGGGAAGAAAAAGCGATGCCATTTAAGGGCTTAGTAATGGTTTTGTTTAGATTTTCCAGAAATAAGAGCAAAGCTAGAACCCTTCGCTCCGAATCCCTATGAAAAAAGTAGCAAGGACAAAAAGCACCCTGTAAATTTTGCTGTTGTTCTCCTGCAAAAGTACATTAAGAATACTTCTTTTGCCACTGGGAAAAATATCTGATTTTCCAGAAAAGAGATCAGCACTTCTGTTTTTTACAGTAAAAGGTGTATAGCTTGCCTATGAAAAGATTGGTGTCCCAAGTGACAGAAGTTCTGAGGAAAAAGGAAAACACTCTTACAACAACAATGATATTTCATATTAAAAACCACACATTTAGTTAACTCGAAATAGCAGTAGATGGTCTTTGCCATTACAGTAAGCTCTACGACATTTTCTACTTACTGAAGACTACTGTGGACCTTAAACTGGCCCCATCCCTGTGAAAACCCACCTAGCAAGGCCCAAAACATCCCTCCTACGTTCCTGATAGAGGATCAGGTTTTTAACGTGTCTTTACCTACCACGTGAAGCTCAGAGGCAGCAGAGCCCCACGATCCCCGGTGTCTTCCCTAGGCTATAGGGGTGATAATTGTGAATTCACTGGATGGCCAAAGGAAGGACCTCATGGCCAAGGGAAGGAGCTGGATGGCCAAAGGAAGGAGCCGGATCCTACACGAGCAGGCAGAGCAGAGCTGCTTGCGTCCCATGAGGGTAGATGTTCACCAACCACAAGCAAAGCGCTGCCGTAGCCTGCAATGCCATGCATGCTCCCGTACACACAAGGGCTTTTGTTTTACATGAGACATTCGCAAGAGGCTAAATGGCAGCTCTGCCAACCCTCCCACAAGATACGCGGTGACGCAAGCCCGGCATCACCTCAGCTCCATGCCAAAGGTTTGCCTTTGTCAAGTCAAAGGCACTGGAGAATAACTCTCCTCTAGCAAAATCTCGCACAGCGCCGCGCGTGGCTGGGGTAGACCTAACGACCAGGCTCAACTCTCTGCTCCAGAACAGCAGCAGCGATTAAGGAAAATTTGGCAAATGAAAAAAATTCAAGTCATCCCCACCCCTATTTCCCTGATCACTGAGCAGAGCCTGCACTGGTGAGAGCGGCCCTGAAGGTCAGAGCCCATAGAGATGACAGACAGCATGTATTCACATTAAAGCACAGCAGTTCTTTCCAGGTGGATATTTATACACCAGGAATTTAGAGGGAGCCCAAGCTCACTTCATGTAGGACACCAAAGAATCACCACGACAACTTTGAACAGAGACGTTTAAACAGAAGAATATCAATAGGTCATGGAAACATCCAGGAAAAAAAAAACAAACTCTCTTTGGAAGGTTAAAATGAGTAAGATGAAAAAGAAGTACCTAGAGACAGTTCCGCTTAAAATAAGAAATGTAAATGTTTCTCTGCCAAAAAATCATCAGTTCGCCTGAGGATAACCCTCTAGGGCCAGCCGTTGCAGCTAAAGACAGCGAGAGAGCACTCTCCTCTGGAAAACCAGGCTCGCAGCGTGCCGAGGGGCTCTCGGGGAGCTCCAGTGACCCAAAGCCCAGCACCAGCACACCCATGAGCTCTCCGACTCAGGGCATCAGGGGGTCACTGTGGAGGGAACCCCAGCCCCGCACGAGCAGCCCCAGATTCTCAGTGCTGCAGGTTCTTGCTTCACCCACTTGGACATCCCGTAGCATCCCACCGCTCTGGACGGAAAGGTGTTTAGATGATGACAAACCTACATGACACATAGCTTCTTGCTGATGCTCTCACAGCCAACGTCCTCAGTAAGGAGGTTCTGCCTAAACCTTTCACGTTACCATTGATTGCAATTAATAACTACCCTCTAAGAGCCAATTTGAACATATCCCTTTTGTTAAATCGTTAGTGCTGTTACAGTCACCGGAGATGGTGATAACCTAGCCCAGGAATTCTGCAAATGTAGGTTTGGACCTGGGAATACAACTGGAGTTAAATTTCCAGACCAAGGTACGTGGAGCATCCCCACTTCATTTTAATTGATCCTGCCAAGCAAGATTGATTATCTGCAAAAGGGCATATTAACACTAGAGAGGTAAACAAGGATCTCTGCCGGCAGGAAGCAGAGGTGCCCTAAGGAAGTAGTGACTCTGCTTTTAGAGAGAACAAACTCCTGTGGAAACGGGGAAAAACCAGGGAAACTGTCAAAAAAAAAAAATCTTTCTGAACAGAAGGCGAGAAGGATGGCTTTGCCTGCACAAAAGCTCCACCAGTGCTTCAGTACAGCTCCCAGCGCAGGCAAAGCCAAACCAGATCTTGGCTGTCATGGTTCGGTCTCTGGCAGTGTCCACTTCACAGCCTCCTCCAAGGCTCACGGAAAGCATCTCGACCAGACCAGCACCGTTGCCTAGGGACCACCACGATACTCGGGCTCCCACAGCACAGCCCGTGCCAGAGGAGCCCGCTGTGCGCGCCTGACTCAGGATCTCTTTTCGAAGCAGGTTTCCAGAAGGTTGCCACCAGCTTTGATGGGCTTGGTAAGAGGACGAACGGCCTAAAGCTGCCCAGCTGGAAGTCACCAGTCGGACTTGCGCTGTGAGGACCCAGCATGCCCGCCGGGCTCTGGGTCTCGGTGTGTCTGATGGTCACACTCGCTCTCATCTAGTTCCTCCTTCCCAACTACTGCTTTGCCAAAATGCTAAAAGCACAAGCGACCCCTATTTATGGTTGCAAGGAAAAAATACTCTCTTTCTCCTTTTAAGGCAGGCTAAAATAATAACGTGAGCACACACACAGGCAGGGAGAACGTGCTGGCTGAAGTCACATCCTGTTCGTTCATTACAGTAACAAATGTGTTCGGCAGTAATTATCCAAAGGGGAGAATTCCAAATCTTCTCATCTTGCTCTCTCCTAATTAATTAATAGTTTAAATGTCATCATGATGGGAAGTGCTCATCAGAAGCAGAATCTGCTGCCATGATTTACAACTCTGCCTCCAAAGGCTCTGAAGCAGTGGCACCCCGGGGTTAAATTTAATTCAAAAATGTAAGGCTCTTATTACGCTCCTAACCATTTTTGCACTGAAACTCCCCCATTGAGCGAACGGTGTGAAGGGAAGATGCGGGTGAGCACTTCCTTCCCCCTTTTTTTTTTTTTTCTTTCCATCATTAAGTTAGAAACTGAAAGATTAAATTAAAATTAGTCGTTTGTCAACTTGTTACAGATTTGTTGCAGATGGCAATTGAGGGACAAGCCTGCTGCGACGCTGAGCAGAGCTGATCTAAAGAGGGCCCCTCATACGCAGTGAGTGCCTGTGTCAGAGCTTCTAATCCTGGCTGGAAAGGGAGCTCAGCACTCCAGCTCGAGAACAATGAGGAAAACGATACCGTCTGCTTGCGGAGAGTGACATGGTCCTTGTTCCCAGACAGCTTCCCCCATGCACTAAGCATTTAGCCAATTAGCCAGCACAGCTCTTCTCTCCTAGCAATTCTGGGCTGGAATAATTAGAATTTGCACTGAACTTAGCTTCTCCTGCTGCAAGACGTTTGCACGGCGCTAGCAACCCTAAGTGAAGTTGTGAGCTAAAGGCAGCATCAGACCACAGCGTCCAGAGCAGAGACCTCTCTGAGCCCAGGGAAGCCCTCCAAGGCTGACCCTCAGCTCTTCCACCCTGGCTGTCCAGGCAGCTCTTTGACCTGGCAGCCACCAAAACCATTCCGGTGTGCAGCAAACCGTGCTCCCGTGAAGGGGAGGCAGATGCAAGCTTCCAGACCACTGGAACCAGAGCAGCTTTGCAAGCCTGCAGGCCCACGCTGGCTTTCCGGCTACGCGGCCCCCGCACCGAGCAGAGACCCTGCAAAAGCAGAGGTTCATCCCACTCGAAGACAGGAGCGCAGGGCAGGTGAGACAGGTTGAGACTGTCCGCCAGTAACTATACAAGAAGCCAACCCTGGCTGCCAAACTTTCCAAGTGCTCACATTAGGCAAGATGATGCCTGAGCTTATGATTTCTGCATAGTTTGATACCCACTGAAATTGCCCTTTTTGGGGAATAAACTACACTTTGAGCCTTAAGGAAAAGTCCTCAGAACACTAAACTGCAAAGTAAAACTAACCACCAAAACGCCTGGGAATGATTAACACTTTCTCCACCCTTTATAGTTTGGTTTTTTTAAAACATTAATTTAACTAAAAAACCTAATAATGTGCTTTTCAGGTTGCAATGAAGAACTCTGTCCACCTCATTCCAAATGAAACCCTGAATATGTTATCACCAAGCATCACGTGGCACTTTGGGACATGGTTTAGTAGGCATGATGGTGTTGGGTTGATGGTTGGACTAGATGATCTTAGAGGTCTTTTCCAACCTTAATAATTTTATAACGTGCCTAATAGCAGAGTAGTCTCATGTGGACTCACATTCACGTGGGGGAAAAAGATCTTATGCATTCAGAGAAGCCTACACAGTAATCTGGATTTTCAGGTACCAAGAGACCAGCTGGGAATGCAATCAGAAGACGCCCACTCCCGTACAGGTATCCAAATAACTCCTTGAGTTGCAAAAAATGCTCAGCACCTTCAGAGTGCCATCATGACTCCCATCAGGTCTTCCAGAGAAGTTAGCACCCCGTGTCCTGCAAAGCTCAGTCCGGTTGAGCTACATCTGAGCTGGCAGAGCTCAAATTTTCTGCTACAAGAGGATGGGATTCAACACAACGGCAATGAACTACCCGGGCCATTGAACTACAGCTACCAGCCATGTGTCCTTCACCGATGGATCGACTCCGTGTAGCTGTATGTCACATCAACCTGCTCGCCCACTCCCAAATAACACCGCCCTGTCCTTCATCTCTCCCACCTTCCTTGCACACACACATGCAGACACGTGCACACGTTTCAAATCCACAAAGTAGAAAAAGGGAAATTACAGATCTTTATTTGCCAACTTTGCACGTTTTCTCCCTCCCCCCCTTTCCATAAAACAACTCTTTTATTCCCAAGAAGGAATGGGGGGTGGGAGCTTGTTATTTTTCTATTTCAGATAAAAGGTTGGCAAAAGAAGAACCCGATTCATGTCATTGTATTTCCTTATTGTCTGCATTAACCTTCCCCATGGTTACTTGTTCTTTGTAATGTTACACTTGTCTTGCTGCAACACATGAATACCCGAGCCAATTTTGTCATGCAAATGAATTCAGTTGGATTGTAAATTGTGTGAAGGAGCATTAGTTTATCAGGAACCCGCCTGCATGCTGCACCCAACTGATTTCTCCTATTCACACCAAGAGTGCAATGTTTTCTAGTTGATCCTGAATGTCCATTCGAAAGCTGTGGGTTTTATTATTATTTGTAAGGACTTTTACATTTGCATTTACTTATTTATTCAGTCAGTCACAAAGCTGTATTCCTTTTCTAAAGCCTGATTTATATAATCAAAACCCACGGCTATGCCATCAAAAATGAAATATTACCGCAACCCATGTTTGTATTTATTGTAAGCCTGAATGGAAGGCTTGTACCCATGTCGGTAAGGAACAGATATTACAATCTGTGAGTCGTCAGGTAGATAGCGTTGTTGGCATTTCACACTATAAAATGAAAATATTTCTACTGAGGTCAATACCTGTATTTAGAGTGACATTTCTTCAGCCAACCCTGGGGTTATCACCATCTAGAAAGCCCACTCAGGACAGAGAGACAAACACTGTATCTACAGAGCAACCTCCTCCGGCTGCCAATCATCCCAGGAAAGGCATTGCAAGGAAATTCCTGAGCTTCCCTTAGTTCTCACCCAAATGCCCAAATCCTCATCTGATTGCACGTCTGCCTCCACCAGCGGTGCCTGCGCAGCGAGGGGAACGCTGCCCGCTGGCCTCGTTAAGGCCCTGATCCCAACAATTTCATGCTCGGTAGCTGCAACGCGCCACACCGTCCTTAGCCCAAAACCATCACTGTCCCCCAAAACAATGCAAATGTTCAACCCCTGCTTCGTTTCAATCCTGGGTTTGTCAGAAAGAGCTCAGGCAACTTTGCTTTTGAGCTGGTAGACCAAACCCACGATCTCATTTCAGTGCTGATGACAAAGCTGAAGCCGCAAATGCAGACCAGATATCAACGACCAACTCTTTGGCCTGCCTTGATTTGTAGTGAGACACAAAATTATCAATAAGTTGGTGGCAACAGCAGAACAACCTCCAAATCAAGTGTAACAGCCTTATTGCTCTCCTTATCTCCCTGCAGACCAGGCACTATTTCACTGGGAAGCTTCAGAAATGAAACCAGGATTCACATTTCCTCACAATTTTCTTCCAGAATTACAGATAGAGTCAATACGCTGCTAAGGCATCTGCTCGATCATACCTTATTAAACCACAAATACCAGGGCTATTGCGCGCCTTGCCTTCCAGGCGCAGCTAGAGAAGTGGCAGTGCCATCCTTCCTCTCCCCGCAGCGTGAGATGCGCTTTGTCAGCACCGCACGGACCAGCTCTACACCCTCACACAAGAGCACCGAGATGTGTGGTTGGCGCTTCGGCGGGGACGCCGCCATGCTCGCAGAGCTATCGGGAAGTCTGTGATGCCAGAGCACTTCCAAGAGACCCCGGGGAGCCACTGCCCTGTCCCGACATGCCACGACTGCCCCGTTCAGGGTTGTATTCTGCTGAGCAGCCATCGCAGCGACGGCTCCTCCTGCCCACCAAACCATCCTACAACGCCGACAGAAGATTTGTATGAATTTTGCAATGTCACGAGAGCGTTGAGCGGGCTCTGACCCACAGAGGACAGCACTTTGTGGTCCATAGCACAGAGGGAGACAGAAGCAGCAAGGGCAGCTGCATCCCTTTGGGCACTGCAGCAGCAAATCTAGAATGAATGGGCCAGGGAGGCTGTACCGGGTTTTGATCTCAGGGGACCGTCCCATCTAATCAGCCTTGAAATACAATGGAAGATCATCGGGTAGGTCCTTGCCGCGCATGTGCCATATGGATAGCAGATTAGGAGCCTCTAGGGCCGCTAATCCAGCGCAATCACAAAAAGGCACTTGGGTTAGTTATGAAAGCAGGGCTTTGGGCCGGGCTCTGGCAAAGCCAGGTGTTGTGAGCAAATCTTCACAGCTTCACCCAGCATCTGGGCCTCAGTTTCTCCAACTGCAAAAAATCCTCCTCAGAGGGGGATGGGAAACTAATTCCAGTTTAGAAAGTACCTGTGAAAGCTCCAGATAATCGGTGGTACAGGTGTACAGATACAAGCTTGCCTAGTAAAAACAACTGAAGGAGCGTGCTTTATCTCTTGTGGACCCGGCTTGAATTTGGACATAATTCTTCCCCCAGCACATTGAAGATAAAAAGACCAAACCGTAGGCAACTGAGGATGAAAAGGGAAAAGAACAGCACCTAGGAAGAGCAACAGAAAGGAGACTTTTATCCCTTTGCAGAACAGCAACCTGGAAAAAATAAATCGGAAGAGCAGAGAAGCAACGCAACGGCACCAATGAAGACACCACCACCTGCACGAGACAGACACGCGCTGTCCTGTCCCACCCTTTCGGGTTTCTCTGACTGCACCGCCTCAGCACAACCCTCCAGGGAAAGCTCTGGCCAGGGTGGGTTTTCCCAAAACAGAAGTTGCAACTCAAATAAAAATGACATTTTTGCTCCAGGGATTTGAGGCGAGGATGAGTCCCTTCCCCGGCCTCCATCAGGGGTGTTACTCAGCAGGAAGCAATTGGGCTTTGGGGTTTGTACGTGCAACAGAGGTTGGAGCTGATCCCCTCCGCGGCGCGGCAGGGCCACGCTGCTTTTTAGAGCAGCCTACGGTCAGACAGATGTGCGCGGAGGTGCAATCGATAGGAAGGCAGCGCTGGTCACTCCACAGCAAGCTGTCGCTGTATTTATTGTCAGTCTTTGGAGTAAATAGGTCTTAAGCTTGTGGCATATCATTATAACTTTTTCGAAATAACGACGCTGCCTTTAGTTTTTTTGCTATAATTTATGCCCAATGCACTAGCGCCAGTCACTCAATACTGTAGAGTCTGCAGAGGTGGAGATAGCCCTTAATGAGAAGAGGTTTTGCCTTTATCTCCTTTATACTTCAACCATTATCTTCCTCCAGTCTATAACCATGCGGTTACCACTGACAATAATGCTCAGAGGCAACAAATGCTGATGAGTTTTCTATGCAGTCTTCACAATAAGTCTATCAAAAAAACCTCGAAAAATTATGAACCCTAGTGACAGACAAATAGAACCAGCTTCAGCACGAATTTACAGCCCAAATGCAACGTTCCTTTTAATTCTTCAGGCTTTTCTTATCTCTGCTGTTCCTCTTCTGGCTAGGAGATAACAGTAATTCTTCTGTATGCTATTTTTTTTTCCAACTGAGTAAGATGTTCCTCGTGTCTTTCTGCTTGCTAAAGATAAAGGGTTAAAGACCAACTTGTGTTGGTCGCTTTGTGTTGGGATAAAAAAAAAGTAATCAGTATTCAAGAGATTGTTATCAGAGGTAAAGCGCAGAGAACAGTAATTTTGCCTGCTTCAGTTCGTTT